>JAPQRP010047794.1:0-13958 GCA_037367295.1 Apogon hyalosoma | reverse complement strand
CCATCAACTTTAAATAAAATATTGATCTTACAAAAGCGCTTTGTTCGAATTGCAACCCACTCCAAGCCACTGACCTCGACTGCTAATTTATTCTTCAAACTAAATTTACTTATTATTTCTCATATTAATATCTACCAAACTTGTATTTTTATGTATAGAATTCAGTATAATCAAAGTATGTTGCCTGAGCATTTCGTTTTGTATTTTGCTACTAATGCTGCAGTTCGTCGATACAATACTTGTCCAAATCAACAGTTTCATTTGCCTAAATGTGTCACATCAAGAGCTCAATTTTGTATTAGGTATAGAGGATGTAAACTGTGGAGCCAATTTTCACATGTTCTTGAAAATAGCACATCAGAGATATCCTTTAAGAAATACTTAAGGAAATCAATTATGATATTGCATTGATATGTATATGTGTGTGTGTATATGTACATGTATGTGTATGTATATATATATATGTGTGTGTGTGTGTGTGTGTGTGTGTGTATGTGTGTGTATGTATATATGTATATATTTATTTATTTATTTATTTATTTATTTATGTTGTCATTTTATTGTATTTTGAATGTGTATGGACCATGGAAGTCTCCTAACTTTTATAATGTTTATGGATTTATTAGGTAGAGGCTTTAAAACAGGACAGTTTAGGCTTTCTGCCTCTTCCTGCACCTTTACTGTTTTATTATGATTTTGATCAATGTTATATATGTGCAAAATCAATAAAGAAAAAGTAAAGAAAGAAACCCTTTAGTCCCTGATGTGTGTGTGTGGTGAACGTTCTAAATGTATGATTTAATTTAAAAATTCAACCGTTTGCTCAATAGGAAACATTTCAAAACATGCTGATAGAGTCAACCTTTCACTTTACATAGACATCTGCTCAGTGCACCCCTCCACACACACACACACACACACACACACACACACACACACACCTGTGGAATGGGGGACAAAACACAGAGCAGTGAGTGAAACTGACTCGCTATAAAAATAGACAATTTGGGCTTTTTTCTTGTGGTTCATTTTCATTTCATCATTTTCCTTGTGGTTTTTTGTTTTTACTGTTGTTTGCAGTGTTGTGGTGTTTTTCCTTTTCTTTTTTATTTCTTTTTTTTTTCTGTGTTATTACCAAGTTTTGACCATGTAACTGCTTTTTAGAGCTCAACCAGATGCCAATAAGCAGCTGGACTGGTTTAGAAAAAAAAGAGCCCCAGAACAAAAACTACTGGGTCAAAATTCAAATACTTGTTGTTCAATGTGTTCAAGTTCACACTTCATGTTCATCATCCTAAATCTCTTATTGATGTACATTCTGAGCGCCTTATTTAGTAAAAACCTGTCAAACTTCAATTCCTCTCTTTGTCTTTTTCTGTTATTCCACCCTGTTTTGACCCTAACACACAGTAAAGCAAAACCACTGAAGAAAAGGAACACAAGCACATACTCACAGCAGCTTTTATGACACTGAATCACAACAGCACGTTTACCTGTAATAATGGCTCAAGGGTTAAAGGGTTAAGACTTCTCACTGGAGTGTGTGTCATAAATATGTGTATTTTTTGCCAGATGCGTCTCATGATAAAGGTTTACCATTGATTCTGTCTGCTCACTTTACACCTTAATAAGTGCGTCGAAGGACAAATCTCCAATTCAAATGTTTTTTCTTCATTTAGAGAGCACATTTCTCCCTACTGGTCCATGTAATCCTCTGTACCCCACTGATCCTAGAGCTGCAGGGAGATGGTCAGAAGCCTCTTGCCCGGTAAGGAGCTTTATCCTGGACAAACTAAACAAAGACAGACCTCTTCACCCTGGGAGTCCCCCGCCAAACACAAAAAGGCTTAAGATGCTTGCTCAGAACCTCAGCATGTGATTGACATTCCAGGCATGCACAGCACGTCAGTAAGATCATTAATTACATCTTCCCGTTTGATGGAATAGCATGGGTAAGTGCTGCGTAGGAGGATATCCACGAATAGCTGTTTGTCATCACCGTCTCTCTTGGCTGTTAATGACAGGTGGCTGAATGTGCAGGTGAGGAAAGAAAACTGCGGATGATAAAGTGCTCTCGTACACCTCCTCAGACACACACGGAGGTTAAAACGTCTCGCTGAATCACTTTTAAACCTAGCAAACCCATTAAAGTCACTCTGTACTTCATCATCCCCACTCGTCTCTCCTTATTTATTTTATCTCCCACTGGTGCGTTTTACCTTATTGTTGCTCTGTGTTACTGACAGACACAGATATCCTATGTCACTTTTAAGGATAATGTAATACAAGGTTCATTGGATATGGCTTTTCCAATAAAAGCTTAATCGGGGTCATGGGGAAAATAGCAGTACATGGGGTTCTTTCTGTTATATGTTGACAGGATCGTAGGAGTGTCGAAAATGTCCGAAAAATACCTCCAATCTACTTTCCTTAACCACTTTTCTTTGACCACAGTGGAAACTGACATGAGGTTAAGGAAAGTTGGAAAGGCGAATTCACAAGCACCTGGGAAAACCCAGCTGTGGTGAAGGTTTCTGAAGATGGACTACAAAAAACGCATCCTGGATACTTCCCCTGGTGCGTTCTTAACATACTGTTTAATACAGGACATAAACATGGACAACACAGTAAAAATTTGACTTCATTATCGAGGTGGGAACAGAAATAGATCTAACCCCTTCCCCTTGCACTTATTGTACCTTATTTTGGCATGGATCCAGCTGATGTCATCATGTCTATGCGTGTGCTGATGTCAGCATATCAATTGCCTCTATATATATGTGCCAAATTTGAAGTAAATTGAAACAAAATGTATGTTTTTATAGACATTTGAAATTTCTGCCATTATAATAGAAAAAAAATATTTAAAAATTCATAAAAAATTGGAACTTTGACCTACTTTTCCCAAAATGTAATCACATTTATTCTGTGTCACTGGCAATCTATAAACCCAATTTGGTATGAATTCAATCAACAGTTTTGCTGCTACAGACATGTGAAATTTCACCCATTATAAATAAATGGGGGAAAAAAAATTAAAAATTCATAAAAAATTTAAACTTGGACCTACTTTTCCCAAAATATAATGACATGTATTCTGGGTCACTAGCAATCTATAAACCCAGTTTGGTATGAATTCAACTAATAGTTTTGCTGCTAGAGTGTTAACAAACAAACCAAACCAAAAACAATCCCCCTTCCATCCCCTTCGAGGGGGCGGGGTAATAAAGGCTAACGCAGTCACACTCATCGTCCAGTCTGTTCATGTTTGTCAATATCAATCCTGAATCAGCATGATGGCACCAAAATAGTAAATCTATACAAAATAAGCATAAAGCTATAAATAATATGTATAAAAATATCAGCCTATGTGGTCATTCTAAAGTTTACTTGCTTGAATTAAACATCATCTGCCTATATTTATATTACCATGTATATACCATAACCTACAGATTCATTTCTTCCAGACTCATTCAAGTGCATTTCTCTTCCTGCTGAAGATGCAGTTCACAGTTCACTCTTTATAGTTTAGTTTTATTACAGCATCTGTGACTGAACGAGCCAAACATTAATCAGTGATACAACGATCGGCTGTGAAAGTCTAATTCATGCAAACTAAGCACAGGTTCTGCTGCATTAACGTCATATTTAACACCAAAAAGTGTAAATATTCAACAGTTGAGCCATGAGATGAAAATGCACGTCCTTTCTGTCTTATTGATCAGTTTGGTGTCGTGTCTGGTTGGCAGTGAATTGTGGGATGGCCCTTCCTACGCTAAAGGAGATACTAAAGGAGGCATCGAAGCTCCTTTCATTTGCATTTAGAGAATTCAGACTGCTCTTATGATGGCTCACAGAGCTACTGCTAGATCATTTCACTCATTTAAGAATGTTCCTAATAATTTGAATAATCACCTCAAATAACATACAAGACATGCCACCGATACATTACCCCAATGTACACTCTAAAAATAGTTACAAAGCATAACCGATAACAAAAATCTGACTTATACTATAATGTAAAATAAATTTAAAAAAAAACTCATACAAACTTAAGACTGTGTGCTTTGTAAAACCTGTCATTTCCTGACTTTCTTTACAAACAGTAAACACAGCATGGCTCTCTTTGAGCTTTGACATGATGTACGGTACCTTCTATCTCACATCCTCGGTGCCAAAGAGCAGGACTTGAAGGGTCTTAGAAACACAAATAAATAAATAAAACAAGCCAAGATGCCCCAGAAACCAAATATAACCTAGATTTTGAAGGAACCAGATGATGGGGGGAAAAAAGTTTGGTTTGTCAGATTTTGACATGTTAGAAACTTACTTTGCTTACTTCGATTTTATCCGCTTTAAACATGTACTGTTGGTTTTGGGATTAAGCTGTAGACAGCATTAACTGCCAAATGGGGATGTCCAGGCATTTTAATCTAAACGTGCTGTGGTTCAGTGCTGTGGACTCGGTATAATCATGTATTCCTTGTTCTCTCCATGCAAAAACCAAAGTGCCAACGACTACAGAGCACGCTGTCCTGATCCTCTTTGTCTCAGCCTGGAACATAATATTCTCACTCTTGTTTTGTGTCTCTCAGGCCTTGTTATTGTGTCTGTTCAGTCCTCACCACTTTCCAGATTTGGCCTGCCAGAGGGGGGCCTATGGCTGGGAGTGTTAGACAACCCTCCCTTTCCTCCTCAACTGCCACAAAAGACCACTCTTGTTTTGTCACCTCATTCTGTGTATCCCCCCTTTTCCTGAGGAGGAGGAGGGGTACGGGACGGGTGGCGTTCAGACCGGGTTATTCGTCCGAGGAGACAGAGAGGCGCCTGGGGAAATGTGAATTGATTGGAAAGGGTGGCAGACTGGACTGGGTTCTGGCTCGGTGAAAACTTTGGCCAGCATGCAATGTTCAGCAGTCGCAGTGGTCTAACAACCGGCAGACAGCAAAGGTCCCTCAACTCTCACAGAAGAAAAGCCTCTAAGAATCTGGCCTGCAAAGTCTTTGAGGTCTCTTTTCATGCTTTTCAGTGTCGCTATCTCTTCTGAATGCCTCTTCTCTCTTTCTCCCACTCATCTTCTGGCAACGAGCTGTCTGTCTGTCCTGTTCTGCACAAAGGAAGTTCAGCAGAACAGTTTCTACCAGAACATCCTCATGTTACATCATACCTCCTCTTCCTTAAATGTGACAGCCTATTTTTTCCCACATGCAGCTGGGAATAAGAGAGTTTAACAGCTTTGCACAGAGTCTTCATAGCACTAGATTGAAAACCTAATTTGTTTAAGAGAACTGATAGCTCCATTTATTAAGATGCATGGATGCGGAGCAGTTTCACATTGTTTTGGTGCATTTTCAGAGGCATAACTAATGGATGTCATCCTTGTAAGAGCCAAACAAACAGGGTTATTAGCAGTGTTGGGAGTAACACATTACAAGAGTAATGCATTACAGTAACTGATTACTTTTTGCTGTAAGACAGTAGTGAAAGGTATTACTGATTAATTTCATGTTCAATAGCATTTGCACTACAATGCACTTTTCGCACATAATTTAATCGCTCAAATAAAAAAAATACAGCAAGGAATTCCGGTTTACAGTGCAAAACCTTAGGAATAAGAAATGCATCAGGAAAGTTCTATTTCCTGATGGTGTTCAGCCAATGGGTGAAGATGGCAGAAGACAGTCCACTGTCTACATGTCTATGCTCATTACTAACCCTAACCCTGCTTTAAGAAGCTAGTTAGCATGATCCCTGTGATCAGCAATGACAAGGTAAGCTAACGTTTCTATGACTAGTGAGAATTCTTTATCGATTGCAGATTTATCTCCTGGCGTCCTTGGTGATGCGTTGCACTCCCTGTGTGAGCATGTAAAATGTTGAAAAAAAAAGCAAGTATTCCTGCTTGGATTCAAACATTGTATACTGTAGCATTACTTACTCAGCTATTCATCCACATGTACTTCAGGGCGCAAATGTATGCGTCCCTAGGCTCTCTTGTATTGGGGGAGCATGCACCATTTATGACGAGAGTCTGTATGTAACTCAAAAGTAATACAGGAGTCATGTAACGCATTACAATTCTGAGACAGTAATATTGTAAGAGAAGGAATTACTTTTAAACTAGAAAAGCACTCGGAGAGCGCAGCCCTCCTCTGCCAAGGCAGATCAGTCCAGACAGGGATCTGGATCACCACCAAAATGTAATCATTTGTTCCTTCTGCCAGTATCAACGTTTCCTGAAAATTTCATCAAAATCCCTCCACAACTTTTTGAGTTATCTTGCTAACAGACAAGCAGACAAACAAAACAAAAAAAACCAAACAAACAGACAAACCCCAATGAAAACATAACCTCCTTGGCAGAGGTAAAAACAGTAATAAGTAATCTATAATGTATTACAGTTTGGAAGTAACTTGCACAACACTAGTTAATAGTGAAAGATAAAATGCAGATGTGCAGAAAAAGCTTCAGTGTTCTAGAACAGAAACACAGAGACAAAGAGAGAAAATGACAACAGTTTGGTCTTGCGTTGGGTCAGTCAGTATCCATTAAGTGCCCATTATTGTGTTCAGCCTAGAGGTCTTTGCATAGCTGTGTTTCTAAATTAACTTCATCATTCTGCTAACACTGTCAAATGCTGCAGCTTTTGTGAACGCTGCATTTGTGAGCACATCATTCTCACCTTCACTGGCGACCAGCTCTTGATCTGCAGTGACTGTCAAGTTTATTAACAGCACTTATCTGGCATGTCGCTCTCTCATGCAGGCACCAAGCAACAGCTTTCGATAAAGGCTTAATGTGGGTGTTATATATACTGAATACGAATGATTTCTTTGGAAAGGTAAAATAAACTTGTGAGCGCAAAAGCCTCATCCTGCATCCATCACCTATACTGTTGCGACACCTCGGTGGTACAATGTGGGCCCATGCAAGGAGAGAGAGAGGGGCTGAATGTGAAACGAAAGAGTCTGCACCGGAACTGACTCCACAGTGAAGGTCTGCAGCCAGACCCCTCACGCTTCCTCTGCTGGTTTGAGAAGCTGTTTGGAAACTATAACAACAGCCCTCCCAACATGTGCGGGGTCACCACGACAACACTGCACTGTTTTTCAATCATTAGCTGAGGCTTGTGTTTTTAGAGACACATAAACATACACATAAGAAGTGAACAAACTGAACAAAGATGACAACGTAAAGCACTGGCAAATGTTTGCACATTTGCATTTGTTTGTGTGACTCTGAAAAGGCTATTTTCAAACAGTTATTAATAGGTAAGTACTTTGCTCAGGCTTGGATTTTGATGATGGGTTTTATTGTGGCTCATTATCTTAATTCTTGGATAATTTTGTTTTGTTATTTGTACCTAATTTTCTTGGATGTAGCTGACTCCCTCCCACAAATAAATGGGTGAAATCAGGAAACACAGCTTTATTGTTTTGCCATAAAGGTTTCCAACTGTGCAACAAACACATGCAATCACATTGTTTGTTTTTTTAACATGAGAATGAAAATAGGGCAAATGTACAGAGCACAAGCCACAAAAACTAGTCTGATCACGTGTTCATATGAGGATGGAAACAGCCCGATGGTCCATCTCTCTCTTGTGCTACTGCTCGATGCACCTGCTTTATCATCTGTATGAGTGTATGTGTGTCTACAAGTGAGAGGCAGTTTTATGTCTGTCCTCTGCTGCAATGTCAGAGCCATCCTCCCCTCATCCAGAAGGCCAGCAGCAGGCGTCAAAGCTCCAGGGACAGCAGCTCGCACACAGCTCCTCCATGGCCCAACAAAGACCTTTACCACTTTGCATCTCATCCTCTTAATTATTTCTCTCCCCCCCGTCCCCTGCTCTGTTTTTACAACACGTCCCTTCAATTTAATTTCTCCCCCTCCAATAAACTTACATCTCAACATACATCCTTAGGCATTCCATCGTTGTTGTTTGGGTTTAATGGTTTTTTATGAACTCTGGTTTGAATACAGCCTGGTACTGAATGCCAGAGTCTCATTTGCATATTCAGAGATGTGGTTTCATTCATCCAGGGGTCACAGTTAGCGAGTGTCGCTCAGGCCGTTTTAATAGAGGGGACTCTGCCTGTGGGTTGCAAATGAAGAAGGCTGTCATTGTTTCTTGTCATCTGCCCATGACCATTTAGATAACCTTATTTTGAATGAACATGTTAATTTCCATAGTGTTTTGACAACTGTGTAACATTGTCTGCACTTTCTTCATTGTTCATGTTCCCATCAGTTTAATGAAAACGCAGCGAATGAGAATGTTTTACATACATTAAGAGCTGGATTAAACATGTGGCTGAGAAAATATTTGGCAGGTAAACAAGGTTAACAGAAAAACTGGCTGAGGCTCTGGGATTGTGTGGTTGTGTGTGTGAGAGGAAGAGTCACGCTTCATGATCATCATCATCAAGCCACAGACAGTGCAATACCACAAAAAGTCACTGATCTCCCCTTCAAAATAAAATCACACTCAACTGGATCACTGTGGACTACTGATAATTTGTTTTTGCATTGAATTATGTTTTCATGACTAAAGTCCTCAAACAGGGAAAGTCACAGGAACTGCAGATTAAAGTTGATATATGCTCCACAAAATACTACCTCATATTAAACTACATTGATGTATTCTGCTTTTTTAATCACATTTTGTAATGGGAGGTTTATTCCCCTTGTGTGTCTGAATTTATTTCAAAATTCTGGGCCAGACTGTTACAATATCTTAAATGACATTGCTGTGTAATATTGCTGTTACTTTCTGTTTCTTTAGTCAAGTAATAATAAAGAAACAGAGAAATCTCTATTATGCAATAATCCATGGCCTATGTTTATTGTTATTTATTGTCTTTTATTGTAAGCCTTCGTATTTCAATTTATTTATTTATTTATACATTTGCTTGACTATCAAGGTGCCTTGTTTTTATTTTCTGTTGCACTTTGAGATTTTGTAAAGGAAAATTCCTTATAAATTAAATTTCTTCTTCTGCTTTTATCTGTACTGTGACCTTGAGTCTCAAGAAAGACATCCAAAATTAAAACTCTTTTTATTATAAATAGAAAAATACTTGCTATTGTAGTCTACCAGTCATAAATCAAACCATATTTTTGTACGAACACAAATTCAGACAAATACATAGGTGAAAGGACATTGATACCAATATTGGCCAATATCAATAAATATCAGGGTGCATCTCTAGTGTTTATTAATTTTACTTATATATGTAGTGTAAATGTTTTGTCTTTTACCTGAAATGCCACTGCCTTGTTCTTTGGGGTGGTGCTGGGGGTGAAAATGGAACAACATAATGGACAATGACTTGCACCCAGTTCATGCCCTGGAGGTATTTCAATGGAACAGATCCCACCCAGATGTTAGACTGAGTGTTACAGGAAACCCTTCCAGCCCAGCAGCCATCAGATTATTCAATCTGCAATAAAATGGAAGGACAATTTCACCGTCTCTGCAGTTGCATGTCTTCCTTATGTTTCCATGGTTTTATACATCTCTGTAGTTTTGGTATGTATTGTACTATTTGATCTCAAGTGGGTCGGACCAGTAAAATAATAGCATAATAACCTATAAATAATGAGAATTCTAAATTGTTCTCTTTGGCCACTTGTACACAGAGATCCCAGAAAAAAGATGAGATGGTGATCCCGCCTTTTTTCCACCACTGACCGATTTCCACAGCCAAGCCAAAGGAGTAAGAGGTGAGACCGGCTGGACTTTTACACAGTGGACCTGTGTTCCGGAATCAAAGGGACGGTAACGCAGCGCAGCATATAGTGTGATGTATCACTTCCGCATCAGAAATACCCCAAGCATAGCGGCGTTACTAACCTCTGCAGAGTCGGCCCATCTTTTACTGTTCCACAAATGTTACCATGGATAGAATCCTCCGCCTAAGGTGACAACAGCTCGTGGATCTCGGTGTCTCTCTAGTTCGACATCTTTCTGGTCACGTTGCTATGTTTATTTACTGTACATGACCCACACTCATTTTTAAATCCCCCTGGTGCGGGGCTCATACACGCAATACATCATCAAAACAACACACCTTGGTTTGCGGAACAAGAGGTGTTTCTTTTACATAGTGTTCCGGAATCATGATCCCACCTTTATCAAGACTCTGTTACTACCTCCAGAGGAGTTACAAAGCCACAATAAAGGTGGGAACGAATGATCCACCATTTCATTTACACAGACATCGTTCCAGAATAAAGATGAAAGATTCCCAGAACAGAAGTGTTGTGTAAAAGGGGATTTTGTTTTAGTACCAAAAAAGTGCAATTTTTATCATGTTATGTGTCACCCTATCATTTATGTGGATTACAGATGAAAGTGTTTCTACAACAAAACATTCTGTAACAAGCTTAATACTGTTAACATTTTGTAGTTAAATTGAGTTTGACACCATTTTTACACTTTGTAAAGTCATCCATCTGGACCAAAATGAAACTTGTGGTGGGCCGGTTTTGGCCCACGGGCCGTATGTTTGACATCCCTGTTAGAGCCTTGCTCTCGTCGCAGATCGAGTTGTGTTGCCTGTGAGTGTCTTATTTTGAAAATCTCAACCCGGACGTGGTGTTTTTTTTGTCTCCCACTTCACGGCTGTGTTAGAGTAGTTCTCTCTGAGTCCTCCTCTCTGATCACTCGCTCCGTGGACGCGTTGATGTGCTGCGCGCTCAGCCGTGTCTCCGTGGCGCAGGACAGGACAGTCGCCACGCCTTCAGGGACGCACTTTCCTTCGGCATCACGTCTCGGTATCGGTCCTCCGTTCACCTCCACAGCCCTGTCCGGATCCAGGACATTTCCACATCCTTTACCGCCGCGTACATCCGTCACGCTCTGCCTCTGGAGTCCCCGGTGCGACTTCACCCGTGGATGCCAGTTGGACAGGCTGTTCTGTGAAATATTTCTGGATTACACGCAGAGGCAGTGGTATTGATTTGTCATCGGATACAAGTTGGATCAAAGATGAGGATCAGTGTGTAGTACTGGTGAGTATCCCCTGAATACCCACTACTACAGTTTTGCATATTGAGATTGCGCTCACGCCCACAGCTGCGTGCGTGTCTGTGTTTGTGTGTGAGACTGGGATGTCAACCCACCCCCCCAGTCTCACCCTGACCAAAGCCGGGTTAAAACTTTACCAGCAGCAGTGATGACATCATGTGTGCCTTATCTTGGTGGAGATACAGTAGCGCCGCTTGCATCACTTTACTACGATGAAAACATCCCGGTCCGTGGCGTGAGTCAGCGGTGTGCGGGTCTGGTTTAGGGCGTGTGAGGGGATCCACTCAGATATAAATAAATATATAAATATGTATACAGGAACTGCTGCTGGAGTCACTGCGTCTTTTGCCTCTGACACAATAACAGGAGATATTAAAGGATGTGTCGTCAGGTGACATTGTTGTAGCAGTGAAAACACACATACACACACACACAGAAGCCGTGTGTAAGTCAGATAAACACCTCATCCTGCTGTTTAACCGACTACATGCTGCAAAGCTTATCTGATCTGTGTAATAATTAACATGCATTAAGGTGGCAGTGCAGGCTCTGTGCAGATTTCTTTAAAGCTGCATCTTTCTTTGTTCTCTTCACATGTTAAATGTCTGTATTAAACAGCTCTGTGATGAACAGGTGTGGCACCAGTGACATTTTACTCTATTACAAAAAATCTGCATTATCCACCCAAGAGGAGGAAAGCAGCCTTTTCACCTGAGGGCGATGTAGCTGTTTACCATTACAGCCCAAAGGATTTGTTATCTGCCTTCTGCAGCTTACTGCAAGCTACATGAAAGTAGCTCCGTCAGAAACCAGTTAGGTGGGGAGACATTCTGGTTTGGATTGTTGATATTACCAGTAAAGCCACTTATGCTCCCAGCACTCCCACGCTTCTCTCAGCTCTGGTCTCCTCTAGACCTGTTCTCAGCCCTCCCACCCCCCCAGGAGTGGACTGGTGCTGGAGAGGGGCATTGCATTTCTTGACCATCCCCTCTCAGCATGGAATTTTCAGGGGGCAGCAGTTTCACTCAGACACTTGGCCTGGCTCATTTGTTTTTAATCCCCACCCCCGGTTTGGGATGAAACCCTGGGGAGTGTGTATTTGCTCACTCTCACCTTCACTGACAGTATGTGCTCCTGTGTGCACAGAGGGGTGAAAAACAAACATTTCTTGTTCTGTGGCATGCATATGGAATGAGGCGTTCTTTTGTGAAACCACACATTTGATCAGTTTCTCCACATCTTTGTGATGAACAGTGAATTCTAAAACTGCAGGGGCATCACTGACTCTGTCCTCCTGTTACCAGGACCCTGTGCAGCTCTAGGCTGAACCACAGAGCCTCCCTACCTTCAGCTATACTGGGGATTGGTTGTGAATTGAAATGACTGGCAGCTCCTTTATCAGTACAGTAGTTGGGCTTTGTAAGGCATGAGTCACCAGAGGAGGGCTCTGTCAGAAGTCACTGGTAACAAGTCTGCAGGTACAGACGTAGACTACAACACATGTTCCCTTCAATTCAGGCCAAGTCTGCAGAGAATAACAGGTGTGCTGTTAATGAGGCCATCGTCAGTGGGTTTGACTTGAGATTGAGGGGGACTGGGCCATCTATTGTGTGTTTGCAGAAGAGATGTGGGGAGAGAGCGGGCAGGGTCTGTCTGGGGCGGGTCAACATGGAGGTAAACACAGTGGCTGTTAGTCTGGTACCATTGACAGCTTTATCACCACCACAAGGTTTATGGCTGTGTTTGTGTATGTGGGGGAAGGGGCTTGCATGTGTGATTGACGAATTGGTAGATCACCAGCGATTTTACATCAAAGAATTGCACTGTTTCTTAATACAGTGTGACAGATCAGGCAGCAGAGGTATCCACATCATCCTACTAGTCTATCTGTGATTTATACAGTATCAAACTTGTTGCTGTAGTAGGGATGCATGTATGTTCTGTATTTGTATTTGTCCTCTAAATTCAACTATTGCTGCTGTAGAACTGCCTCATGCGACTAACATTGTTTAAAATGGAAGCTGAGTTTCCAAATGAAAAAAAGAAACATCTGCCATAAAAAGTACCCAGTGCAAATGTGTGACTGTAATAAAAATTAGAGCAATGTTTTTAAATTTTACTGGTTTTAAGACATGCTAAACAGTGCTGCTGCCCAAATCATTTTACTTTGTGATGCAAGATCATGTGAGATCCTCCAGTTTTACCAAATCTCTACTGATGCTACACATTTCTACAATCACATCTTTTTTTGTTAGTAAAACACATACTGACTTATTGCATGCTTAAGTAGAGTAAAATAGATAGATTGATAAATGAATAAATAAATAAATAAATAAATAAATAAATAAAACACCCTCCATTCCCAACATCTGCATGTATAGGGATGGATATTTCCGTTTTTTGCTAAAGCTAGTATATTTCATAATTTATAATAAGTTCCTACTAGAAATTGCATTGCTGTGGAACTACATTTCATAATGTTTTCATCTCTATTTTCAATCGCACATTGTCTCTTTGGTTCTGCTTTTTGGGGAAGCCCCTAAAAGTCCACAAGCGTCAAAATATTTCTACCGAAACCATGAGATTGTCAAGTACATTAGATGTTTTTTTTCTTCCCACCACCTTTGCATAAGCAGTTCCTCAGCCTGGCAGGAGCTCTGCTAAGACAGGACAGAACATTGTGACGGCCTGTGAACCCGACAGTCCTTTGGCTACGCAGCAGCTTTGCCACTGACACGGGGATGATGAGAGTGATCTCACTGACAGGCCCAGTCAGACCGGGTTCACGCGTGGAAACACTTTGTCACAGATGGCTGCCCTGTCACAAGGACGAAGGATCCAGAGATGGAGAGAAATTTGGAGAGAGAGAGAGAGAGAGAGAGAGAGAGAGAGAGAGAGAGAGAGAGAGAGAGAGAGAGAGAGAGAG
>JAPQRP010047660.1:0-13965 GCA_037367295.1 Apogon hyalosoma | reverse complement strand
CCGGGGGCGGGGGGGGGCGGGGGGGGCCGGTGCCTCGGTGCGCTCCTCTGTGCCAACAGCTGGATCAGTCCGTGAAACCCCGCGGGATCTCGGAGCTGCAGACGTGAACGAAGCTCCTCCAAAGTCCGTGGAAATCCGTGCGTCCTGCGGTCATTTGGTAAGGGTCCGGGGGGGTGGGCCTGGGTCTGCGCCTGTGCGGGGGCATTGGGTCCGGGTCCAGGTCCGGGTGAAAGCGGCTCAGTCCTCGGTGATCAGTGCGTGTGTTTGCGCGTCTACACCTTCGGTATCAGGGCGTGTTCTGCGCAGGATCCTCCGCCTGCAGGTACAGGCGCAGAGCTGCAGAGCTGCAGAGCTGCAGAGCTGCAGAGCCGGACCAGAGCTCAGGCGGATCCTCACACCTGTTCCGCGTCCATCAGACCCGACGGAGACCTTGTCCTGCGCGCGCTCCTCCTCCTCCTCCTCCGCACGGTAGCGCTGTGAGTCCGTCTGACAGGCAGGAGAGCGACTACCGGCACTTTTTATCTGTTTTCCAACAATCCACGCTCCTCCCCCCGATTCAGACTCATCTGCCTCATTTCCAACCCCATCTCCATCAGATACCGACACGCACACGCACATGCACACGCACATGCACACGCACGCTCAGTATTATCCTGTTTTCATTTGGGGGGGGTGAATATCAGTGGGTTAAATGCATAAAGGTGGGGGCACGAAAAGGTCTGGGGTTGCAGAAAAATGTGCAAAAATGATTTAAAAATCATGACAGCTCAATGTAAGAGAAAATCTGCAAAACAGAACAAAAAAACATGTAAAATAAAAGGAAAAAAACATTTAAAGTTAAAGAAGAATGTGTAAAACAATGGAAAAATCATGTAGAATAAAAGACAGACAGCTGAATGTAAGAGAAAAGCTGCAAAATGAAACAAAAACATGTAAAAAAGGAAAAAAAACATTTAAAGTTAAAGAAGAATGTGCAAAACAATGGAAAAATCATGTAGAATAAAAGACAGACAGCTGAATGTAAGAGAAAAGCTGCAAAATGAAACAAAAATATGAATAAAATTAAACAAAATAGGAAAAAACATGCAAAATAAAAGAAAAAACACTTAAAGAAGAATGTGCAAAATAATGGAAAAATCATGTAGAATAAAAGACGGACAGCTGAATTTAAGAGAAAAGCTGCAAAATGAAACAAAAAAAAAACATGAAAAATAAAATAAAACACAAAATAAAAGGAAAAAAAAACATGCAAATTAAAAAAAAAAAATAAAAACCCCAAACATTTAAAGTTAAGGAAGAATGTGCAAAAATAATGGAAAAATCATTTAGAATAAAATAATGACAGTTTGATATTAGAGAAAATCTGCAAAATAAAATAAAATAAACAAAATAAAAGGAAAAAATCAAGCAAAATAAAATAAAAAAAACCACTAAAAGTTAAAGAAGAATGTCCAAAAATAATGGAAAAAACATGTAGAATAAAAGAGAGAGTTCAATATTAGAGGAAATCTGCAAAATAAAACAAAAAACATGACCAAAGTAAAATGAACAAAATAAAAGGGGAAAAACGTGCAAATAAAAGAAAAAAATCATGCAAAATAAAAGAAAAACATGAAAAATAAAAATACAAAATAAAAAGAAAAAACATGAAAAATAAAAGAAACATAGGTCAACATAAAAGACAAAACGTGCAAAGTAAAAGAAAAATCCTATAAAGTGAATGAAAAACATGCATGATAGAGAAATTTTGCAAAAATAAAAGACAGATTAAACATGAGAAAATGTTGAATAAAATGCATTAAAAAGTAGAATAAAAATCCTGCAAAATATTGGGGAAAAAATAAAAGCAAGATGCTTCACTATAATTGAGAAATTGTGCACAATTAAAGACAAAGACATGAAAAATATAAAGAACAAACAGGGAAAATAAAAAGAAAACAAAATAATAGGAAAATTATGCAAAATAAATGAAAGATAGGCCAAAATAATGGAGAAAATATTCCAAGTACAAGGAAAAATAAGCAAAATGAGAGAAAAATCATGACGAATAATGCAAAGAAATAGAAACATGTAACAATAAAAGAGAAATAATGCAGGAAAAAAATAACAGTTGTTTTTTTTTGTTTTTTTTAAATCAGCCTTTTGGAAACAAACATCAATAACTTTCACAATAAACAAGTTATTTAATGCAAAAGTGTCAGAAACCAGAAGCTCAGCGGTTTCTTTGTGTAAATTACAGTCAGTCCACAGCACCTTAACAGCTGTTTATCTGCGATTTCCTCTGATGATCAATCCCTGAACTGATCTCCAGCCTTTTTATCCTCAACTTTATTGAAAATATGTATGTGTCCTTTACAAAACATAAAGTTTGAACAAACGTCAAGACGTGAAAAAGAAAAATCACCCAAACAAATAAATTAACATAATACAAAGGCCTACAGACACAACGAAAAGACAAACAACTGAAAACATAAAGGTCTAAGAAAGAAAAACAAATACAAGTGTACATTCATTCGATTTTAAAGAATTGTTTATAAATTGTCAGTGTTTACGCTTTTTTTTAGTTAAAGATAAATTCTAGTGATTGAAAATATTTTTCAAATTCTATCACAGACTTTAAAATGTTTTACTTTTGTGCATGTGAACTTTTCCAAATAAAATGATCAGATTACGGATGTCCAGCCTTTTTTTTTTTTTTTTTTCTCTTTTCTGTCATCTCCAGCCTTTATTTTATTTTTTTATTTTTTTCTTTGTCATCTCCAGCCTTTATTTTATTTTTTATTTTTTCTTTGTCATCTCCAGCCTTTATTTTATTTTATTTTTTTTTTTCTGTCATCTCCGGCCTTTATTTTTTTTTTTTTAATTATTTTTTCTCTGTCATCTCCAGCCTTTTTTTTTTTAAATTTTTTTCTTTGTCATCTCCAGCCTTTATTTTATTTTTTTATTATTTTTTCTCTGTCATCTCCAGCCTTTATTTTTTATTTTTTTCTTTGTCATCTCCAGCCTTTTATTTTATTTTTTTTTTTATTTTTTCTCTGTCATCTCCGGCCTTCTATTATTTTTTTTTTCTCTGTCATCTCCAGCCTTTATTTTATTTTTTTATTTGTCATCTCCGGCCTTTTATTTTATTTTTTTATTATTTTCTCTGTCATCTCCGGCCTTTTATTTTATTTTTTTATTATTTTTTCTCTGTCATCTCCGGCCTTTTATTTTATTTTTTTTTCTCTGTCATCTCCAGCCTTTTATTTTATTTTATTTTTTTATTTGTCATCTCCGGCCTTTTATTTTTTTCTCTCTGTCATCTCCGGCCTTCCTGCAGGTCCCGGTGCTCTGCTGAAGTCACGTGACTCTACCGCCATCTGCCGGTCAAACCCACGCACTACCTCCGCGTCCCCGCCGGTGTGGACCCCTCACGGCCCGGGTTGCGCACGTCTCTGCTCGTGTGACCGCTGACGTTTCATTCACCCACGGCCCTGATGGACCCGTTAACCACGTGACGTCACAAAAGACCCGAGACATGTCCAAAGATGGGCTGTGGGGGCGTGTCCAGGCTGCAGGTGATTGACAGCTCCATCCTCAGGGAGTTTGATCTGGGAAATCTAATTCTACTGCATCAATAAAACAACGAAAATCATTTGGTTTGAGTCCTTTTTGTCCCACTTTCACAGACTTACTCAGAAATAGTTGAATTCTTGATTCCAAGGAAGAATAAAAATCATGCAAAATGTTGGAGGGGGAAAAAAATCCTGATAAGTATGAATAAAAGCAAGATACTTCATTATAATTGAGAAACTGCGCCGAAATAAAGATAAAAACATGAAAAATATAAAGAACAAGCATGGGAAATGAAAGGAAAATAGAAAAATAGTAAAATGAAATAAATTTAGCTCAAAATAACAGAAAAAAATGTGCAAAATTAAGAAAAATCCGGCAAAGGAAGAGGAAAATCTTAAAAATTGAACCTTTAACTCATCTAAAATATGGAAAAAAAAAAATAAAAAAAAGTGATATGATTGGTCTCACTGAAGCCAAAAAATGCACTGAACATCGTTAAAACAACATAAATCCACCCGTGTGTATAATCTGAGGTCCAAGGAAGTGCCTTTATTTTCCACTCGCAGCTGAAGTGTTGACTTTCATCCAGCAGAACGCGACGGACACAGCTGAATGTATTTGACACACGATTTATGACAGTGAAGCTTTTTCTGACGTCATTACTGGTTCTGGAACACAGTGGTTTCATATGTAGGCGTTACATTTATAACAAGTCAAAACATGTTGATGACTTCAAACCCTTTCATGCACCAATTATGAAAAAAACTTCTCTATATTTTTTTTTAAATTGATTTATTTCTCAAAATTAGGCTAAAGTTGAAATGCACTGAATTTTCTTTTTTTTAATATGGTTTTATTTAGATGTTTAACCTGCTGAGACCCAGGAAAGTATACGTTTTGGCCTTTTTTTTTTTTATTAAATAATTGCCGATATAGGAAATGTCATAATGCAACAGTTTTTTCAGATGCTTTTTTTTTCTTAAATGAAGCTGTGAAACTCGTCAGTAAACCCATAGCTGGGTCTGAGGAGGTTAACTCTGAGACCACAGATCAGTCCAAATCCTAAAACTAAGATGATCCTTGTTTTCATTGTTTTGCTTTGGGTCTTTACAGACTGCCCCCATGTGGTTTGGAGAATACTGCCTTTATACCAGTGAGCTTCAACTATGTCCACAAATATGGATGCCATGCATGAAAGGGCTAAAAAAAAAAAAAAAAAAATCCTTAAACATAAAAATCACGTATTAAAACCTTAATTTGTCATCACTGATCACTTATTATTTACTATTTACCTTAAGACCGATCTGACAACTGTTCAACTGCTGATTAAAATGATCAAACATCTGATAATTCACCCGAAACACCAATGTCTCATCTTTAAATGAATAATAACAGAACAGTTTCAGATCAATTAAATACAGGTTTGTTTATTTATTTGTAAATTAGAATTAATGTTAATTCACATAATACATTCACATCCCATTCAGTCTGGCTCCGTTCACACAGCAGGTCTTAACGCACAATTCGGATTTTTTGGTGAAATCCGATTTTTTTGTTGCGTGTGCGCTCGTTCATATTACTCATTAAATGCGACTTCTATCAGTTTTGAGCGTGAACTGAATGCGACCCTGAAGTGACCCATATACGGGCAAAAAAAAAAAAAAATCGGATTTGGGCGACATCTGCCTGCAGTCTCAACGTAGCCTTAAACATCTACATTCAGCTGTTGAAAAAAGGTCTTTCTACACGTCTATAGGTTTTGTCCAACAAAGTTTCAACACCCCCCCCATTTTAAACACCATTACGATTTTTCCCGACAATTGTGGCTTTAACTCGTCAAGACCCCGTGCTACTTTTGTCAGTTCCCAAATGAAATTCTCAATATCCAATCTTTCTTAAGTGATTTATCACCACTTATTTATAATATTTTCCTCTGTATTGTGTATTTTAATCAGTAAAATCAGCTATTTTCCCGTTTTAATTCACTGATCATGTTGACGTTCATAAAAACTCAGAGGGTTATTATATCAAAAGCAGAGAAAACTGAAGGCAAAGTGACTTTTTCAGTCAAATCGATCATTAACTGAACTGTGATTTTTTTTTTGTGTTTGTTCATATTACACATTAAATGCGACTTCTATCAGTTTTGAGTCTGAACTGAATGCGACCCTGAAGTGACCCGCGTGCGCAAAAGTGGTCCTGACGCAGGCGAGCACTGTGTTTAAGGAGGTAAATGTTTTTCCCGCCGCTCCTCCTCCTCTTCCTGGGACGTAAAGGTCGGACAAACGCGACCTGAGCATTCAGACTGAAGTTGCATTGCAAAATATCAGATACTTATCGGATTTAGGACCACGTATGAAAGTGGTCTGGGTCGGATTAGCGCTGTTCAAATTGTCTAACAGATCAGATACAGGTCACATATGGGCAAAAATAAAAAAAAAATAAAAAAAATCAGATTTGGGCGACATTTGCCTGGAGTCTGAATGTACCTGAAGAGGCTGTAAACGGTCCTAAAAAGGTCTAATTAACTTCTGTTTTTAATGACAGTGAGGTGAATTAAATCTGAGTTTGAGTAACCATTACACTTGTACTTTGCAGACAGACGTCACAAAATTTACAAGACAATATCCAATTACAATAAAATACATGATAAGGACTGCTCTAAGATTATTGGTGCAATTTTACTGTAAATATCAAGAACGTTTCATCTTTTCAAACCTGTTTAAATAGAAGTTTTTTGTCGTTCTGACGATGAAATGACAGATGATGCGATTCCACTCGTCAGGGAAGGCAATAGATTGTATAGTTATCTCCTAAACAGGGCAAAATCACTACCCTACAACTATACAATCTACTACCTCACTCTGCAGGAGCGGCTGCAGCCGATCGGAGCCCACATCCGGACGCCTGAACGCACCGCCGTCACGTCGACGAGTCCCCGGCGCTTTGGGAAAGACAGTAGGTTGAATAGTTATCTCCCAGTGCGGGTGTGACCCTAAAACTATACAACCTACTACCTCATCCCACAGCCCGGACCAGGACCAGGACCAGGGAGGACCAGCATCTGGATCCAGACCCTCTGATCCGGGTTCAGAAGGGACGCTGCAGAAACACAAGTCACAGAAAGAAGATTAGTACAAAAAAAATAAATCCAAACTGTGCAATTCAGACATAGAAGAATGAACAACAATATTTTTAGCATTTATTTCACTTATATTTAGGGATGTCCCGATCCCATCTAAAGATTGGTATTGACTGCTGATCTGGCATATTTTTAGAAGATCAGACCGGATTTAGTTACGAGACTGGGCCAACCCAACCCTGTTTTTTGTTTTGTTTTTTTTTTTTGGAGGGGGGGTCCTCAAATTAAAGTAGGGAACAGGAAAATGAGCTGCACAACAACGGGAAGCTTAGAGGAATTAGTAAAGAGCCTATGAGTTTCACTTTCACCTTATGGTCCGGTAGTGATGCGCAAGTCGGCTTTTCTTCAACCGGGGCTTTTGTGGAGTTATTTGACCCGA
The DNA here is from genome assembly GCA_037367295.1 of Apogon hyalosoma. Classification (NCBI taxonomy): domain Eukaryota; kingdom Metazoa; phylum Chordata; class Actinopteri; order Kurtiformes; family Apogonidae; genus Apogon; species Apogon hyalosoma. Next base: position 6,889 of record JAPQRP010047660.1, on the reverse strand, counting down.
CCAAAGAGTAACCCATATAATCGCCGGATGGACCTGTCCATAGGCGCGCTACAGCAGTGGCAAACATACAGCCCACGGGCCAAAACCGGCCTGACAAAGGTTCTAATCTGGCCAGAGTATGAATTTGGAGAAATGACACTAAAGTTATGTAGAGTCAAAGGCGTTATAGTTGTTTTAGTTCAGGTTCAACATTCAGCCCAGTTGTGATCTCAAGTAAAATAACCTATAAATAATGTCTCCAAATTTAAATCAAAATTTTGGTATCGGATCAGTATCAGCAAAACTAATCCTAAAAAAAATCAGAGCAGAAGCAAAAAAATCCAGTTTGGGACATCACTACTTATATTGATAATATTTGTCTAGTGCAATTTGGACAAATTCCTGTTCAGATTGTTTTAATATGTACATTTTGTTTATCTATCTAGACACACATACTTTAAAAAAAAATGTAGTATTGATCTCTTTTTTCCTGCTACTTCTTAAATTTGTAGGAGCATCTGAAACACACAATTTCCTCTTGGATTAATATTCTGATTTGCTTCAGAAAAATACATAAAACTGGTCTCAGTGAATATGTACTCGAATTAGATTATCTGTGTTTTTATAAAATGACAAGCAAATGTCTGAAAAGTCCAAAAAAGGAAAATGCACCTAATCTGTGTTGTGGATTAGCTCACGTTCCACACATTGTCGTCACCAGGTGGCACTATAGGTACATTACACATGACTAATAAAACAGAAGAAAATCATCAGAATGATCTACATCTAAGCTGTTATTTTAACATAGTCTGTAGGCCACGATCTATGATGAGGTAAATGTCAGAATGTACTCCATTTACTTAATCCACATTAATTATTCAGTAAAATGCATCAAGAACAACCTCAAACAACCAAAAAATGTAGAAGTTTGGGAAGTTTTTGCTGAGATTTCACCGTTTCCATAAATACATGTTCAGACTTCCACAAACGACTGAACCTCATTCACCTGAATGTGTATAGACTCCCTGGGTTAAAGTAATTCATAATAAATTAGTAATAAAGTAAGGAGTAAAATATCTACGGATGTTAATGACAAAGCTACAAGCAGAACATGGAGCCAGATGGTGTTAAAAAAAAAAATTACATTTAAAAAAAAAAAAAAAAAAAATCATCTTTCTTGTCAATTAAGGTTTCATGGGCATTTTTTTCATAAATTAAATTAATAGGACTGTACCAGGAGGCTGTTAATCAAGTCTGACTTGTTTAATTTGAGGACCTGCTGTTTCTTTTTTTTTTTTTTCCTGATCCAACAAACAACAGATCCACTGGCATAAGTTTCACAGCTGATTTGACCACCTTCAACGCATCAGAATGTATTTTGGACTCTGAAAAATCATCATAAAGATCATCCCTAAACTATTAACGGACTTAAGATCTGTAGCGAGAGCAAACCGAGCATAAACCCCCTGAAGTCAGATTCACGTGGACCCAGAGCATTAGCATCATAAGCTAAATATAATATTTGCAAATGCATTTTCTGTAAGCTGGAGCACACGCACCGTACAATTAACATTTACATTATATACATGGGAAAACAGCAGTGCAAACACAGCTTTCATTTCCATTTGAAGGCTCAGACGATGCTCCTCACCTTACACCAGTCCTGAGAAATCTGACAAATACGAATACAGGCGATTTAAACTAAAAAAAAAAAAAACATTTTAAAATAACAGAAGAAAAATCAGGCTACAATGATCAGATAATGGAGTGTACAAAAATAAAATACAAATTTCACAACATTTAAGCTGTTTGTGTTTAGACGCCTGAGGAAAGCCACACGTGTGAAGGTATATACACCGTTTCTGCAGAGTAAAGCGAAGGCTCTGAAATAGCAGCTCTGTGAAATCTGTGCCAAATATTAGTGATCGTATTGGTGCTGGTGTTAAAAGACTTGGAAGCTTCCCAACCTTTGGCTGATCTTTATAATGTCTAAAGCAGGGGTCACCAACCCTGGTCCTCCAGATCTATTATCCTGCATGTTTTAGCACACCTGACAGGTTATCATCAGGCTTCTGCAGAGCTTGATGAGAGGCTTATCATTTGGCTTGGGTGTGTTGGAAGAGGGATCCATCTAAAACATGCAGGATAGTAGATCTCCAGGACCAGGGCTGGTGACCCCTGGTCTAAAGAAACTACAACCAAGAAAATAAAATAAATAAATAAAGTATTGTATGAGTCTAGAGAGGAGGATGCAGACTCATCTCTGGCAGACTGACGAACTCGCAAAACTGAATATTCGTCACTTATTAGACCATTAGAACTGACATCATCATCCTCAGACCTCAGCGACTCCAAGGGACAAAACTATAAAGGTTCAGCAGTTTGGGCTGGATTGTCAAATAAACAACAAATACTAATTTGGAGTTGTTCGTATGCTCTTGTAGATTCCTCATACTCGGTTATGATTTCTAATTCCTTCCGGCTTCAGGTAGGACATAACCACTGTTCGGCCATATTCCGATAATCGTCCTCATAACCAGCTGCCGTTTTCATCGTACATTTTGATTGGATACAGTAAACACAAGTAGAGCTGGAGTAACATTAAATATTAATACTCAGCATCTTTGTGAAGTCGTTTGTTTCTTCATTCATTGTGATGACTGTGGTGAAGGTGAAACTACTGTGTGCTGATTTTTGCATGTGACCAGACAACAGTTATAGAATTCAACTGTAGATTAACATGTTTTTTTCCCTCTCTCTTTCACAGTGAGGAGAGGATCAAGAATCCACTTTTACTTGACGTTACACATTTAGTTATTGGCTGTTATCACGTAGTTAAGTGGAGAAAATCTGTCTGACCATCTGTGACCATTAAGTTTCAAAATCTTACTAGCCCTGGGTTATCCATTTCAGTGTCTTCCACATTTTCCTCTTCAGACTTCAAACACAGCTACTACAAACCCACACACCATCGACACTGATGTATAGTTACAGTTCAGCTCCTGAACGCTGTAACCTAAGCCATAAACCTCAAATCTATGCGTACAGTCACCACAGGCTACATCCTATCATCTGAGGCAGAATAAACCAGGCTAGGTCCTAAATATTTCTCAACTTCAATGGAAAATATCAGGTTAAGATGTGGTCAGAGCAACGTGTTAAGGAGAGACTGAACTTGGACAAGACACCCACGGTACCAAGAAAATCTGACTCCATGTGCACCAAGACATGTAATTATGGCGCATTTAAAGTAGGATGGAATCATCTCTATCTTCGGTGAAAGATGGTCCACATTCACCCAGATATTATCATGGGTTCCACTTAGAACCAGAGGGGCATTCAGTCAGGATCACTGCTGAGCAGAAATTAAATAAAGACTGTTCAGCCACAACCACGATGGAAGAAAAAGCAACAAAAAAAAAACAACGGTGCCAAATGGTTCTGTTCAGGTTCAGTACCACGGACAGCAGCTGGCAGGGCGCCATTATCCCTCTGCTGCAAAATGGAATCCAACTCAACGTCTGTCTTCTGTTTTAAGGTTTAAGTTTATTCAGTCATCTTCCATAATATAATCAAGAAGGATGATTTTGAGTCAACTGACTGAATTCTGTTGAGACTGAACAGGTTCAGGTAGAAGCTAAACGCTTATATACGCCTCGCCTACTTTCAAATCCAAATCAGTTTCATTCTACCAATCAATACATCAAAAATCATTCTTGCTTGTATCCCTTGAAAATATCTTTACAAACCAATGTTTTGAAAACCATTAATGAATTGCACATCTTTCAATGTATATTTATGTCTTTCCATTACTTAACTCAGAATTAGCCACATCTTCTTTTTTTTACATTTAACGGCTTTTTGTACCGTAAACATACAAACACCTCAGAAATCATACCTCCTTGATCAAAAAGAACAACATTAACAAAAACTGTTCAAGACTAACCTTCTAAGACTCAGCTATGGGTTTTCTGCCCAAGTGTGTAGACGAGTTTCACAGCTTTATACAAAAAAACATCAACAAATAACTGTCAACCGCAAAGGACATTGCATTTTTTTTTAAACGCATCTGAAAAAACAGTTTCATCATGATGTCTCCAATATAGACAATTATCTAATTTAAAACAGCCTGAACTTATACTTTCCTGGGTCTAAGGAGGTTAAAGCTGCAAATACTAATCTTCTACATAAACCATCACACAGCTTCAGATTCTCTAAACATGTGGGTGAAAGGCTCATCCATAACTAGCCCTAATTATTAACATCAAGTGTTAATGTTTATGCATTTGGAGTAATTCAGGTTTCATTTAGTGGGAGACTGACCTCTTGTTACTTGTTTAGAATTGATAATAAAGTTTCACCTACCCTGAACTCACAGTATCACACTAACAACTGCAGTAAAGCTATTAATCAGCTTTATTATCTACAATATTAAATAAAGCCTATAAAAGCAAATCATTCAAGTCATCTGAGGATAATTTTCAATCAATTATGCAGTTTAAAAATATCACAGTGAAAAAATTATGTTTTAGAGAATAATAATTACCTTGACAATCAAATCATCCAAAGGAAAAAGAAAAGCAAATAGATTGGTACCATAATGTGTAACATATGATTATGTAAATGTTTATTCACAAAACAGCATCAAAATGTGCTTAGTTTAGGGGTAAAAAATGTAATTCTCTTGAATCATAATAATTTAATGTTAATTAAGTCCCCAGATAATTAGTATAATATAATAATATATAATATAATAGTGATTTCTTAGGCGTCAATTTTTAAGTTACATTTACTTGTATGATAAGAGTATTATTTCCTCAAAGAATCTCTTTCATATTCTAAGCAAATTTGTCATTTTTAACTGAAAAATCCCTAAATGAACCAACACTGGATTCGATCCTGCATCTAATTGAAACTCTGAATCAAAACTGGATGGATAAGACGAGTCAATAGTGACACCCAGCCCTGGTGTTTTAAGGTACTGGTGCCATTTCTACACATTTATGAATAAGCAGCTCTGCTTGTGCCCAACATTTACCCCACCCCCATTTTTTTCCTGCTACTATTGTCAGCTGTTGTGGTTACTGTTCTGTCTAAAAGTGAATAAATACGCTTCTATTTTCTACCCCAAGCCTGCTGCTGTTTTATCCAAATAAAGCATCAAAGGCTCAGTTGCATTTGGCAGCAGGTTTCCCAGCTGCCCACCTGCTGCCACATAAGGGGCGTTTTTTCCCTCCTGTAAGTCGACTACTCAAGGATCTCCCCAGACCTCCAGGCGAACTGGGATGCCGAGATTTCTGCTCTATGTGACAGAAACCCCCACTAACATGTTGACACCATCTGTCCTGTGTTGGAACATACCTTGACCTGGGAGATCCACCTTTACACATAGGGCTGCTACAAATCTGACATATTCTAGGGGTTGTCTGAGGCTAGAATTAGACTACTTTACTCAAAAATCCAACAGAGCGACTTGACAGGGACACTCCTTCAACATTCAACAGAAGCTAGCCTGTTAGCTAGCCATAATAATGAGTCAACGTGACTGGGCATTTAACGATTAAAACGCGTACTTTAGATACTCACGCCGTATCTTAAGATCAACGAGAAAAAAAAGCACTGAAACGCATAAATAAAGTCCTCGAATTTCTGCACTGGACTGTGAAGGCTACGTCAGTTCACCACTCCCTACAACTTGCTAGCTACCGAGCCACATTAACGTTGCTAGCAGCTAGCTAGCAGCACGTTCCAGCGTGGTTATCCACACTGGCAAACGTCGGCTAAAAGTGCAGGGGCTGAACCCGCAGATACAAAATACCAATGAGTATCGTTGCGAAAAGATCCGAAGAATAAACGTTCTGCCAATAAAGTGTGTATATTTTAAAGGAAATGTTACATTCAGGGTCTACCCACCTGCCTGCCATGTCGAAACGAAGTCCTCCACCCTCTGACTGCTACTGCTGCTTCTTCTTCGTGGGTTCTTAGCTTGGCATAGCAGCTTATAAGAGCAGTAGCGCCCCTAGTGTTCACGGCGATACACTACATCAGATAAGTAAAATCGCTCAGAAAGTAATTCATTTTTCCGTGTTTTGCGCTTTATTTGGTTTTATAGTTCAAGTTTTAGCTTGTTTATAGTTTAAAGAGCTACGTAGCTAACATTATAAATAATTCGTAGGTGTTTTGGTGGTTGACTGCTGCTTCATCGTGGGCTGTTCTTCTTTTGTTTTGTTTTTTTTAACGACGGTTTCAAACATAATTTGTACATTTCCGTCACCCTCCCGATGTCAGTAATCTATCATGGTTTACAGGGTCTTAGAATGTAAATTACATTATTTAATGGGATAAAAAAAATCCTTATATTCTGTTACTAATTTCATGGGTCGTTAGCTTGGCACAGCAGTTTACAATAGCATTAGCGCCACCTCGTGTTCACAGCAATACATTACATCAAATAACTAAAAACACTCACAAAGTTATTTATTTATTCGTTTATGTGCTTTGTTTTGTTTTATAGTTCAAGTTTTAGCTAGTTAATAGTTCAAAGAGCTACGTAGCTAACATTATAAATAATTCGCAGGTGTTTTGGTGGGTGACTGCTGCTTCTTCTTCATGGGTCGTTAGCTTAGCACAACAGCTTACAATAGCATTAGCGCCACCAAGTCTTCACAGCAATACACTACATCAAATAACTAAAATCCCTCACAAAGTTATTTATTTATTCGTTTATATGCTTTGTTTTGTTTTATAGTTCAAGTTTTAGCTAGCTGATAGTCCAAAGAGCTACGTAGCTAACATTATGTTATAAATAATCCGTAGGTGTTTTGGTGGGTAAGTGCTTCTTCTTCTTCTTCTTCTTCTTCTTCTTCTTCTTCTTCTTCTTCTTCTTCTTCTTCTTCTTCTTCTTCTTCTT
>JAPQRP010047619.1:0-13966 GCA_037367295.1 Apogon hyalosoma | reverse complement strand
TAAAGTGTCATGAGATAACTTCTGTTATGATTTGGCGCTATATAAATAAAATTTGATTTGATTTGAATTTGATTTGAACACATTTCAGACTTTTCAAGAGATTGGGAGATTATTGTGAGGTGCAATTCACAGAAATAAATCACAGATGGGGGAATGAGTCAGACACAAAATCTAAAAAACACAATAATCTTCTACCTGTACATTATGTAAATTTGTATTTATCTAAAGTACTTCAGTCAAGAAATTTGACCCAAAGTAAAACTTTTTATATTATACATAATACAAACATATATAAATATGAATGTCATATTCAAAGTAAGGGTGCTGTTAACCCCACAAACATAATAACTCGCACAAATGTAATAAACCGCAAACGTAATAAAAATTTGCAGCTTTAAACGTAATAATCCCACAAACGTAATAATCCCACAAATGTAATAACTTTCCCACAAATATAATAACAGTCACCTACCACAAACGTAATACCTCATTTTCCCACAGTGTGCTCCTACTCTCTCCACTGTTAACATAATCATATCCAGACATTTTATTTACATGGTTCAAACATAGGCTTGTATAATACTTAATGAGAATAAATACTATCCAGTTCATACTGAAGCTTTTATAATAAAACCTTTACAACATTTTTGCCCATTCTGTTTTGTTCCTCTGCTTGTATTTGTAATTAAACACATATTAATCTGGAATTAGTACCATGTGGTGTAACTGAAACATTTGATTATTCTGAAAAAGGCAAGTATCCAAAAGACAAGAATAAATGGGAAGAAAAAGAAAGCTGAATGAATATTCATGCATGCATTACTTAAATATAAGCGATGGATTAATTTATTACATTTGTGGGAAGTTATTACAATTTTGGAAACTCAAGATTTTTACCATCCCACAAACATAATAAATCCACACAAAAGTAATAATTATTACATTTGAGGGAAATGAGGTACTACTTTGTGGTAGCCAACTGTTATTACGTTTGTGGGAAAGTAATTACATTTGTGGGATTAATATGTTAAAAGCTGCAAATTTTTATTACATTTGTGGTTTATTACATTTGTGGGGAGTTATCCCAGCATTAGAGATGTCCACGCATAATTTGGCGATGACTGATTGCTGTTTTCAGACATTAAGCTACATTAATCTTTTTTACATTAAGCGTTTTAGAATGTCTCAAAGAAGATACAGAGAAGACAGATGTTGGTGGGTGCAGCCATGGATACCAAGGCAACACCTCTATGAATAGTACAACATTCTAGGAGCCTAAGACCTGACTCATTACTACCCTCCCATTATTTTTCTGTTGGTAACAAAATAAAGTAATAAGGTAGAAGTTTGAGGAACACTGATATATTAATGTAGTGTCAAGTCAAATGATTAAAATATGACTCAGCATGTGTTTTATATGCATGGGTGTCACGTGCTGTCCATGTTGCTGAATTACACACTCCTGTAGAGAATATGTGGGGAAACACTGACCTGCACTGTTTAACATAATAAAAATTAAGAGTCATAATAAGAAATCAAATGAAGACATTTGAAGTAGAAGGTATAAGACTAAAAACAAAGATACACAAGAATAATACAGGGAACTGAATGTTAAAAACACTAACCGTCCTTCATGCACATTATCTCCTTGATCCTCGTCACCTTTGTGGACTCTGCATTCTCTCTCCAGGTTTTGTGTTGTTTCTTCATGTTTATTTTTCTCTTAAGAAAACACTTCCCCTTCAGCACCATGGATTTGAATCCAGTCATTCCCTCTAAGAATGCCACAAATGCCATACTACTGCCTATTACAAACACCTTGCGTCCACCTTAAGAATGCTGTACAAATCTCTGTCTTTACATCCGCTTGTGTGAATGCCGTAAGGGGCCCCTAATAACAACGTAATGTGTTCTTGGGATCTACCTGCAATACACTTGCAGCCACTGTAGGAACATGGGGTTGTGGAATGGCCCTCTGATCCATGAACACTGTGTGTTGTTCTTAGGTTGTTCCTAATGCATTTGTTAGAGCGCCCTACAAAAGGGGATTCCATAGTGTTTTGTAGAAAATCCTGCACAAGATCATTCACCTAACTACAAACATAGGAACAGTCTACGAACTCTCCATTCTTATAAGACCACCTTGAGAAGCGCATATGTAATGGTCCATAAATCGTTCGCACGGTGTTCATAGCCATTCATAATGGCATTTGTGACTGGCATAAGTGAGACTAAAACAATTCAATCAGATGAAGCCACTATCTGAATATCATAATATGTTCATGCTCTTCCCTCAGTTACAAGAAGTTATAGCCAAAAACATGTTTTTTGCATGATCACAAAAACCTTGACCTTTAACCAAAATCTAATTTGGTCATCTTTGAGTTGCAGTTAGTGCTTGTACTAGATTAAAGATTGTCACAATGACTTTGACCTTAGGCAACCAATATCTCTTCAGTTCATTCTTGAGTCAAAGTGAAGATTTAGGCCAAATTTTGAATCACATTGTCAAAACATTCCTGATAAACTCCATATGGATAAAGGGGACCAACTAGTGTTGTCCCACGTTGACTAGTGGGAAGGGACAAGATTTTTCATTCAGGTTTTAGTAAATCCTAAAATCTAAATACAATATCGTTGTTAAAGTTAACATACCTGGTATGTTCAATGCCATCTCCTTTGTCTTGTTAATCTCTGAATAGTGTACTCGGCAGGTGACTCTGAGATGAAAATACACCAGATTAGGTTTAGATAGATTTTAGGACACAGGTGTAGATACTGAGTGAAAACAATGTGCCAACAGTAGAACCTATTGGTAGGAGATTGAAGAGTCACTCTAATCCTGCTGGTGATGCATCCTCTAGAATCCCTGTCTTCCATCGGGCTTTCAGCATTGATGGTATTTCCTTTGTGATCCAGAATCTTTATGTGGGGCTCCATTGAGCAGTAGGCCACTTCACACTGCAGAGACACTTGGTCGTCTGCAGCTGGAACCACGGACAGTATTGGGTCAGAAACTATGAACACAAGATTAACAGTGTCAGTTGTAAACTTTGTCATAACTCCCACAAAACTCAGTCTCCAGAATAAAAAGTGTTAGGCTGTGTTGTTTTCGCAGGGTTGTAATGAGTATACATAATTCTATTCTCATTTTCCATGTCATTTTGTCTGAATAACTGGGTAAATGTTAACATGTTAAGTGCAAAGGGAGGTCACACTAAATACTACCGCTTTGGTTTGAAGCTTTTTCTTTCCAGAAAGATTTATTTTAATGCCATATATATTTCCCATATATCCCACTAGTTAATATAGAGACAGAGAGTTGCATATGTGTGGTTATTACAACAATGCCAAAACAACAATCCTAATTGTCATGGTGGCAGCCCATGCCCTGTGAGTGGTTTGAAACTCTGTCCTTTGTTCTCAGGCTCTGGGCCTGGTGCTTCATTGGAGGGACTGGGTGGAGCATAGGTTTTGGCCTGCTAGCCTAGCTGGTCTAGTTTTGTTTGTTCCTGGTGATCATTTTGTCATCATTTTTGCATTCTTGGAAATATTTACATATTGGGCCCACAGATCAGAATACATTTTAGGTATCCTAGTTTTTTTCTTTTGTTCATTTTTGTTACCCAAATGTTTGATGCTCCACTCCATGGTCACTCCATCTCATCACCAGGCTCCAGGTCTGTCAGTCAAACAGGAAGGAGGTTCCCAAACCTTTTATAGCAGAAGGCATCAGAGCATACCAAGTGTGGCAGCAATTGGAGGGGAGTTTTGTGAGTTTGACAGAAATTAACCTTTAAACCTTTAAACTATGTTTTGAGACTTGGTGGGGGAGTAGAAAAACATAAGGTTTAAGTAGTGATTTGAGTATATTTCCAGTAAATGGTAACTGTAAGGGAAAATTACTTAATTCATAGATGGTTTGTTCGTATGGGAGGGGCAACGGGTATATAAGGCCTGATGTAGATGCTCCTGGGGAGAGAAGAATGGCCCTGCTTGTGTGGAGTAGGCTGGAGAAGCTAGTTGCCCTTAGCTGGACTGAGCTTTCGTTTCTGTTGATATGAGTTTTCTTATCTTCTGTCGAGCTGATTTTCAACAGTTGTTTTGTTTTTTTCTCCATTAACACAGCTCTAATGGCTATGTCACCTGGACTATCACTGTAAATAAATTATACTACGGTGAAGACCATTCCTGCCTCCTGGTGTGTTTCCTCCTCCACTTGACCAATCATCACACTAATAGGGGCCTCAGACTTTTGGACAGTTATGTGTGTACTGTGTATATCAGCAACATTGGTGGCACATCATCAAACTGGCTGTCCAAGTAAACACAAAACAACTAGAACATTTACATTTTAATTAGTAATTTTTAGAGACATTTTTCATTCATTTCAGTTTATGATCAGAATTTTCTGACTCTGGGATACAGTGCTTTTTTTTGTAAAAAAAAAGACTTAAATGTGCTTACCAGACAGTATTATGCACCCCAATATGTTGGTAACACTGATATATTAAAGCACTGAAACATCCTTGTATATACTACATTGCCTGGCCAAAAAAAAGTCACGCATGCAATATTTGACTGAATCACCTTTGGTTTGGATTACAGGAGACATTCATTGTGACATCTTTTTTTGCCACATAATGCTTATGTAGTGTCACAATAAGGTTCATAATATTTTTTCCATCTGTAGTTGCATTCATTTTTGATTACTGATGATGAAGAATTGGACCACTGCATCAAGCCTTCATCACATCACAAATTAGAGTCTGGACTTTATGGTGGCTAAATCCATGTGAGAAAAGGATGTCTCAGTCTCCCTGAACCATTCTGTCACAAGCCTGATGACCCTGATGAATCCTGGCATTGTCCAATCTATGTGACATTGAAGACCTGCATCAGTCAGAGTTAAATATCCTGTTACAGCTGAAACACTATTAACCACAGTACTTACTGATGGAAGGATCTGAACAATTTGCTTAATTAAATCCAGGCATTTACTTTTTTTTTTTTTGGCCAGGCTGTTTATTTAACTCTAACTGCAGGATTAGTGTATGTGATTAGTGCATATCACACATTAGGAGCAGTGACCTGCTATTGAAGATGCTCAGGGACCATCTCCATTAGTACCTTGGTTGGAAACCAAGTGTTGGATTTTTTGGTGTAAGGATATCTGCTTCTGGCAGTGACTTCGTGGCATACTTCAATAAATGACCAACTGTTTGTTTGATGATAGCTGAATTGAACAGCCTTTGAGCTTAAAGAGAAACTTAAAAGTGATCAACACAACCACCAGCACGACCAAACACAGCAGCTCCTCCAGAAAAACATTCTACTGCACTGCTACTACATAGGACTTTGACTGGACCTACCCACGATGAGCTTCACAACTGATAAGACTTTGATAAGCCCCTTTTGCTTTGCCATGCAATGGTATGTTCCTGCATCTGTGAGCTGCACATAGGAAATCATCAATGACATATTTCCTTTTTTCAGTTCTTTTAGGATAATGTTTGTCCGGCCATCAAAGGTTTCATTCTTCATCTCCAAATACTCGCATCCATCCATGTAGAAGAAAGTGATGCTGCGTGGTGGACCTTCTTTTGACCACTCCACATTTGGGACCTCACTGTATTCAGAAGTGAAGCAAGGAAGAGTGGTAGTCTGTTTTGCAGTGGCCACGACCACCTCATCTGGTGAACGCTGACTCAAGTTTTCTCCTAGAAATACAAACACAAGGCAAGAGTGGTGATATAAAAAATGTATTTAATGTCAACTAGTACCATGAAAATGCACAAAGTAACAATGAGATGAACCAGCAATGAGAATAATCAGTATCTACAGATTTAATAACTGTTGTAGGTCCACTACTAAAAACCTATCAGTGAGCCACATTATCACACATAGCCCAATTAGTTCACAAAATTCATTCTCACAAATACTTACTACAGCACCATTCATTGAAAAACATTGTCCCCCATATTTGTCTAATAAGAATTACATTAACCATTAGCCTTGGTTGTTTTTTCTGAGTGGTTTTAAGAAATACTGACAAACTACCCATTGTTGGTTTGAGAAAATAAGCCAAATTAATTTTGTGATAAAAAAATTAACTCAGACTTATTAAAGAGAATATAAAAGAACATATCAGTAGAACCAGCTACATAAAACCCTGCTTCCGGGAGTCAGGCCACAATGTGAAGTATAAATAAAACAGATACAATGATTTGAAGTGTTTGCTCCTGGAGGATTCTGTTGGGTGTCTGTAAATTGGCTTAAGAGTATGGTTTCGACCAGCTCTATATGTAGTGTCATGAGGTAACTTTTGTTATGATATGGCACTATATAAATAAAATTTGACTGATTGATTAATTTGCCAGTGCCATACACCCATATTTTATTCATAATATTATTATATGAATAAATGGACTATATTTATATATAAATATACAACATGCACGCATCCCCAAGTATAAACCCCCTGCAAAATAATTGGTGTAATCGTGAAACCGCAATTATTTCCAGTCCTGACTTATGGTGTGGAACTTGAAGACTTAGTAGTCTTTCCACTCAATCCTCTCCTCTCCAACCACTGATTAATAACTTTTGAATTGCTGTTAATGATTCCCCCTGCAAAATCAGTCTATACTAGATATTTATCAGATCATGCTATATCTAAATTTAAGGAGGAAATCCCAACAGCACTTACTCTAATCCTGCTTTTGAATTACACAGTGGATTCAATTATAAGATTTTGCTCATCAGAGATCAAATTAATGGCCTCTTATCATCCACAAATTCTAGTCCATGTTTAAATCCTTCAGACCCAGAAACTACAGAACCATTTGGTTTCATGGATTGCTTTTCTCCCATAGAGATCAGTCAGCTAATTCCGATAGTCTCTTCACCTAAATTGTCTACCTGCCTCTTAGACCCAGTTCCCACAAAACTCATCAAAGATGCTTTACCTTTACTTAGCAGCCACCTCCTTGATATTATCAACTTGTCATTATTAATAGGCTACAGTGGCTTGCAAAAGTATTCATACCCCTTGAACTTTTCCAGATTTTGTCACATTACGACCACAAACATAAATATATTTTATTGGAATTTTATGTGAAGCCCAACACAAAGTGGCATACAGTTGTGATGCAGAAAGAAAATTACACATGATTAGATTTTTTTTTTTTACAAATAAAAAACTGAGAAGTGCAGTGTGCAAAAGTATTCAGCCCCCCTGAGTCAATACTTTGTGGAACCACCTTTTGCTGCACTTACAGCTGCAAGTCTTTTTGGAGTATGTCTCTACCAGCTTTGCACATCTACAGACTGAAATTTTTGTCCATTCTTTTTTGCAAAACAGCTCAAGCTCAGTCAGATTAGATGGAGAGTGTTTTTGAACAGCAGTTTCCAGATCTTGCCACAGATTCTGGATTGGATTTAGGTCTGGACTTTGACTGGGACATTCTAACACATGAATATGTTTTGTTTTAAACTATTCCATTGTAGCTTTGGCTTTATGTTTAAGGTCGTTGTCCTGCTGGAGGGTAAACCTCCGCCCCAGTCTCAAGTCTTTTGCAGACTCCAACAGGTTTTCTTCCCAGATTGCCCTGTATTTGACTCCATCTGTCTTCCCATCAACTCCAACCATCTTCCCTGTCCCTGCTGAAAAGAGGCCCCCATGTCAAACATGTTGGTGCTGCCACCACCATGTTTGACAGTGAGGATGGTATGTTCACAGTGATGTGCAGTGTTAGTTTTCTGCCACACATTTAGGCCAAAAAGTTAAATTTTGGTCTCATCTGACCAGAGCACCTTCTTCCACATGTTTGCTGTGTCCCCCATGTGGCTTCTGTCAAACACCAAACAGGACTTCTTGAGGTTTTCTTTTAACAATGTCTTTCTTCTTGCCACTCTTCCATAAAGTCCAGATTTGTGCAGTGCTCGACCAATAGTTGTCCTGTGGACAGATTTCCCCACCTGAACTGTGGATCTCTGCAGTTCCTCCAGAGTCACCGTGGGTCTCTTGGCTGCATCTCTGATCAGCTCCTTGTTCAGCCTGTAAGTTTAAGTGGACGGCCATGTCTTGGCAGGTTTGCAGTTGTGCCATACTCTTTCCATTTCTGGATGATGGACTGAACAGTGCATGTTCAAAGCTTGGAAAATCTTTTTATAGCCTAATCCTGCTTTAAACTTCTCCACAACTTTATCTCTAACCTGTCTGGTGTGTTCCTTGGACTTCATGATACTGTTTGCTCCCCAGTATTCTTTTAACAAACCTCTGAGGCCATCACAGAACAGCTGTATTTGTACTGAGATTAGATTATACACAGGTGGACTCTATTTAGTCATTTGGTCAACATTTGATCATTCAGCAATCATCAGGCAACTTCTGAAGGCAATTGGTTGCACTCAGAGAAAAGGGGGCTGAATACTTTTGCACACTGCACTTTTCAGTTTTTTTATTTGGAAAACAATATTAAAATCATGTATCATTTACTTTCTACTTCACAATTGTATGCCACTTTGTGTCGGTCCTTTACATAAAATTCCAATGAAATATATTTATGTTTGTGGTCATAGCATGATAAAATGTGGAAAACCTCAAGGGGTATGAATACTTTTGCAAGCCACTGTATATACCACGGCCCTTTAAAGTAGCTGTAATCAGACCTCTTCTTAAAAAAACCCAGCCTTGACACTGCAGTGTTATCTAACTATAGACCCATATCGAATCTTCCATTCATATCTAAGATTCTGGAGAAAACAGTAGCTAATCAGTTATGTGACTTCCTTCAAGCCAACATTCTATTTGAGAACTTCCAGTCAGGTTTTAGGGAACATCATAGTACAGAAACAGCACTGGTCAAAGTCACCAGTGACCTTCTAACTGCTTCAGACAAGGGGCTTGTTTCCATACTGGTTTTATTAGACCTTAGTGTGGCTTTCAACACTATCGACCATCACATCCTTCTAAAATGAATGGAACAATCAATTGGCATTAAAGGATCTGCATTAATGTGGTTTAAATCCTGTCTAATAGATTGTTTTCAGTTTGTTAATATTAATAATGAATCCTCTCAGTGCACTTCAGTTAGTTATGGAGTTCCTCAAGGCTCAGTCCTTGGATGGACCAGTACTGTTTATCTTATACATGCTTCCTTTAGGTTAAGGAAACACTCCATCAATTTTCATTGCTACGCTGATGATACCCAATTATATTTATCTATTAAACCTGATGAAGCTAATCGGCCAACTAAATTACAGGAGTGCATTAAAGATATTAAAGATTAGATGACCAAAAACTTTCTACTGTTAAACTCAGACAAACCTGAAGTCGTGCTCGGTTCAAAAACTATTAGGGATGCAGTGAGAAGTAGTCACCATGGATGGTGTTACCCTGGATCCCATAACCACTGTGAGGAATCTAGGCATTATCTTCCATCAGGATTTATTGTTTAACTCACACATAAAACAGATTTGTAGAGCCGCCTTTTTCCATCTGCATATTATTGCTAAAATTAGGTATATTTTAACGCAGAATGATGCAGAAAAATTAGTCTGTGCCTTTATTACATTGAGATTAGATTACTGTAATTCACTTCTCTCAGGCTGTCCCAAAAAGTCCTTAAAGACCCTTCAGTTAATCCAGAATGCTACTGCTCGTGTACTGACTAGAACCAGTACCAGAGACCATATTTCCCCTGTGTTGGCTCCTCTGCACTGGCTTCCTGTAAAAGCTAGGATAGACTTTAAAATACTCCTCCTCACTTACAAAGCCCTTCACGGCCAGGCACCTACTTATCTGAAAGAGCTTTTAGTTCCATATAATCCATCTAGAGCACTACACTCTCAACATGCAGGCTTACTGGTGGTCCCTAGAATCTCTAAAAGTAGGACAGGCGCCAGAACCTTCAGCTATCAAGCTCCACGATTGTGGAATCAGCTCCCTGCCTCGGTCCGGGAGGCAGACACCCTCTCTATGTTTAAGAGTAGGCTAAAAACTTTCCTTTTTGATGAATCCTTAAGTTAGGGCAGCTCAGGCTGCTCTTAGTGATGCTGCTATAGGCTTAGACTGGTGGGAGACTCATCTTGATACATTGAGCTCTTCTCTGCTCTGCCTCCTCCTCTCTGTCCTCTTCTCTGACCTCCACTCTCCTGTCCTTTCTCTTCTATTTACGCCCCAGCTAGTACATGTCACTGACTTGACTTCTTCCCCAGAGTCTCTATGCTTTATCGCCTCACAGGTCTTCCCAGGATCATCACAGGTTTTCCCTGGATCTTCTCTGGACCTGCTGCTGTGCTCCTGCTTCTCTCCTGCCTTCATCATCATCACTCACTTATCCATATAGTTGTGATAGTATTTTCCATATAGTTCCATAGATGTTTAATTTCAGTTTGCTGTGCATCATTTGCACCCATGTGTCTCCCCTTACACCCCCACCCACAGTCTCTCTCTCTTTCTCCATCTCTCTTTTTCTCCTTTACCCTCTCTTTTATCCCAACTGGTCAAGGCAGACGACCATCTTCCAGGAGTCAGGGTCTGCTCAAGGTTTCTGCCTGTTAAAAGGAAGTTTTTCCTCGCCACTGCCACCAGTCACAAGTGTTTGCTCCTGGAGAATTCTGTTGGGTTTCTGTAAATTGGCTCCAGAGTCTGGTTCCAACTGGCTCTTTAAGTGTCATGAGATAACTTCTGTTATGATTTGGCACTGTATAAATAAAATTTGATTTGATAATAATCGTAGCACCAAAATCTCTAATCATTACAGCCCATTTCCTCAATAGAACTGACCTCTTCAAAAATGACCGCCTCCACCCAAATCTCAACGGATCTCGCCTCCTGTCCCTGAACATTGAACTCACTCTGTGCTCTTGCATGGCTTTCTCTGATTGATGGTGAGTAATTCCATACTCTAAACATTAGCTTTAGCAGTCCAGTGACTATCTCCTCTATCCCTGTTATCACAAATTTTGGGCCTAAGAAATGCACTTCTGATCTCACCAGCTCAGCTAACTTCAGTAATCTGATCCCTATCACTCCAGTTATCAGCCCCTCACACAGCAATGCACCTCAAAAAATAAAAGTCTCTCTATTAAATGTCAGGTCACTTACAAATAAATAATTTTTAATAAATGAACTAATTAGTACCCATAGTCTAGACTTCACTATACTAACAGAAACCTAGCTGCTACACTTTTTGAGACTATGCCTCCAAAGTTCAATTTCTTCCATACCACTAAAACTGATAGGAGAGGTGGTGGAATTGCTGCTGCCTTTTCTGACATTTATGGAAGTCACCTTGGTAAATTCATATCCTTTGAATACCTTTCTTTATCAGTGCATTGCAAAACTAATTACTGCTTACCGTCCACCAAAATCCAAATGTGGATTTCTGGATGAATTTTCTGAGCTATTATCTAAGGTTTCCACTGATTAGGACTATCTTATTATATCTGGTGACTTTAATCTGGTGACAATGACATTGAATCTGATCCAGATGCCATAAGCATTAATAGTCTGCTGGAGGCATTTGACCTCTCTCAGCATGTCCGTGGACCCACCCACAATAAGGGACATACTCCTGACCTTGACTTGACTTTACTCAAAAGGACTTAACATTACCACACCCCTTGTTATGGATGTGGCTTTCTCTGATCACTGTTGCATTTATTCTGATGTTTCTGCTTTCCCTGTACAATGTAACAGTTCTCAATTACTCAAAAGACACATAATTAACAGTACAATTGGAAGCTTTCAAAAACGTGTAAATGAGTTTCCATTGTCCATGATATCTTCAACTGGGGACCTTGTGGACAACTTCAACTTAAAAATACAGAGTGCATTTAACAAAATTGCACTGCTTAAAGTTAAATATGTGAAAAAAAAAAAAGGCTCCCTGGAGAAATGGAGTGGACATCTGGCACTTAAAGAGATAGTGTCATCAGGCAGAGCAATAATGGAGAAAAACAAGACAATATAACATGGCAAAGCTAGACAGTCTTTCTTTTCTAAAATCATAAATGAAAACATTAATAATAATAATAATAGTCGTAGTAGTAATAATAATAATAATAATAATAATAATTATTATTATTATTATTATTGTAGCATCCCCCCGAATGAAGGACGACACTTCACTGGTGATTTTCAGATTTAGTGGCACTAAATCCTTAAATCAACTGTAAGAGGTAAAGAACACACATGTGTAATTACAAAGCACTTACATTTCATATTAGCAAAACAACTATGAGAGTTAGGTTGAATGAAACCTAACAGTAAACATTAGCTTAACTCGCTAGCTTCAATAACAAATTAATAAACCAGTGAGAGACACAAAATATTCAGTTACATTTCTAAATTGAACACAAATGTACCCTGTGCCTCTTCAGAGGGGCAGCTAATACAAAACAATGAATTAACTCTGTGCCGAACTTCTTTTGTCCTTTTTAACCGCTTTTTCTCTCTGATATGAAGATAGGAAGTTACTCTTCAGAATAAAAGTCCGCTATGTCCAAACCAGAAGTTACTCTTTACATAGTCAAAATAAAACAATATGCCAATTACAGAAGTAAATTTAGCAATTGTACTCAGGGTTATTTACAATTATAATAATGAAGTACTCTTCTCAACTGTTGACAGACTTGTTAATCCACCATCCACCATCCCTTCAGAAATGCCCTCAGAAAAATGTGATCAATTTTCTTCATTCTTCAATAATAAAATCATTAGTCCCCTAAGATCTTAAACTGAACTTGCCTTTCCTTTCTCCAGGAGCTTCACCTGTTTCTCACTTTAACTGTTTAGATCTGACAGAACTTAACAATACTGTTGGTCAGCTCAGGTCCTCCACCTGCTGCCTGGATCCTCTCTCGACTACATTTTTCAAAACTGTCTTTAACTGCTTAGCACCAGAGGTTCTTCATATCATTAACGGGTCTCTTCAGTCAGGTATATTTCCCACATCACTAAAAACAGCTTAAAACACTTCTGAAGAACAATCTGGATCTAACTGTCATTGCAAATTTCAGGCCTATCTCCAATTTTCCATTCCTCATCAAAATAGCCTACTTGAAAAAACAGTTTCCATTCTGCTCAAGAATTATCTCACATAAAATAGCCTATTAGATACTTATCAGTCTGGTTTTGGTCCCCACCATAGCACAGAAATGACACTTCTTAAAGTGAGAAATGATCTAAATATAAACACAGACCCCTCAAAAAATTCCATTCTTGTTCTACTTAATCTCAGTTTTGCGTTTGATACCATTGACTACAAAATCTTACTGGAGAGGCTTGAATGATGGGTTGGCTTATCTGGCCCAGTTCTAAACTGATTCAGAACCTACCTTAATGATAGGCAGTTTTTTGTCTCCATTGGTGATTTCTCCTCCAACAAAATGAACAATACATATGGGGTACCCCAAGGGTCAGTTCTTGGACCCCTGCTGTTTAATCTTTACATGCTTCCACTCTCACATGTCATATGCAAACATAATATAAATTGCCATAATTATGCAGATGATTCACAACTTTACATTTCACTACACCCTGATGACCTATCTCCCATACTATCTCAGTGTATTAAAGATATTGATCAATGGATGTCAGAACATTTTTTACAACTAAACAAAGACAAAATAGAAATACTCATCTTTGGTGCACAGGCTCAGAGACAGAAAATCGCACCACACCTTAATTCTCTCTCTCTTGACAGCAAAACTGAAGCAAGAAATCTGGGTGTAATTATTGACAACAGTCTAAGTCATATCAACCACATTACAAGATCATTCTATCATCTCAAAAATATTTCCAAACTAGACAAAACTAGCCGTCGGAAGCGACGGCTAGGGGTATATCCCCAAATGCCCCCAATCCTTAACCAGACAGTTATGATGTCATGATGTGAGGCATCCCCAGGTCATGACCTTTCATTTACACTTGATTTGAAGTCAATCAGACAAATAG
>JAPQRP010047502.1:0-13974 GCA_037367295.1 Apogon hyalosoma | reverse complement strand
CAAAGTGCCACACTTCATAAATTTCAGCTAGAAGATAACCGTTTTTTAGCGCTTCGATGAACTCAACTGTTACCCACACACTGCAAATTGACCTCTCTTCATCATTGTGTGTACATGCAGTAGTCTGATTGTTCATTAATGCGCATGAACGACATAGTGTGAAAATCAGTTTCCCTTTGTCATTTCTTATAGGCAGAACAGGGAAAAACAGTTTATGCGGAGGGTAAACTTTAGCATGTATTAGTCCAAAGTAATTTTCAACATTGTCAAAATCCTGTCTTACTATTTTTGAATGCCCCAGAGGATAGTGGAAATTTCCATTTACAAAAGGGTACAAGGATGTGAAATCAACGTAATTTATACGCTCATCCGGTCCAACAACATGACGCAGATGGATAGCAGCTGTACGACCTCCATACAAAGCCTCTCTAGGTTCTAATGGAATTGGTTCTTGAAACCTCTCTAAGAAAGATTTAACATTCTGATTGTTTTTTGTTTTTTTTTTCAAAAAATTCCAGTTATGTTCCCACATGACCACAACAGATTGCACATTATAATCCGTTTGTAACCACTCTATCCTTTTCAAGGTGTCAGAGTACAGCTCACTAAAACAAGTTTTTGAGAGAGGCGATTGATCGTGGGGAGTGAAACATTCAGGACAACTGTGAAAAAAAGCATCCTAGGAATTCGGACAATTTTCTCTCCGTCTATCTCCGCGCATCCATCAACAGAATAGTGCCCAAATTTAACTTCACCACTGTTCAAAGCATGTCTTATAGAAATGCTACGTGAGAAGGCCTCAAATTCTAACCACTGTATAGAAGCATGTGAGAAAGCCTTGCTGTCTGTTTTGTAATTGTTAGGGCAGGGAATTGCAATTGTTTTGGGTTTTAAGAAATGGCTTTGAAAGACCGCTAGTGCTGCTGAAGCAATTGTCACGGTATCAAAGGGATCACATCCGGTTGTCTTTATGAATTCGTCACGAAAGTTGATTGTGCCCTCTGCTAAGATTTGAACATTGTTTTCACAATAAGCCACCAATTCTGCATCATAGTTGAATTCCTGATCTTTTACCGTCTGATACCAGTTAAAAAATTCTCTCTCAGTTTAGGTTTCATTTCCTCCCCGTAAAATTTGGGACTTGGAAATTTCCCTCTGTAGCCGATGTTTGAAGGATCGGTGAACTTGTGCAGAAAATATCCCTTTTTAAGATCAGCTTTGCAACCCATGGCTTTGGGAAAATCTGAGTGGGATGGGAATGAATGAAAACGAGTCAATAAATTTAAGATGGAAGCCACTGTCAGTGATCAGAATTATTTTACTTCCCTGAGCTATGATGAATGGTGATAAGCCTTGACTCATAACTATTCAAGATGATATGATGATCAAAGCCTTTGCCATAGGGTGAAATGAAAGTCGTATGTTTGTGTTTTTTTTGTCGGAAGAGGAGAAGAAATTGTAAAGCACACAACTCTCCATCCCAGATCCACTGCTCACCGTACAGTGATTTAGCCACTACTAACACCGGTATATGAGTTCCAGTGATTTGAGAGGCCTCAAAATCAAAAAATACCAACTTTTTATCCTCTATGTCTTCTTCAGATTAGGGGTTTTTTTTTTACCCATGTAACAAACATGTTTAACTTCCTCTGCAACAGTAGTGTCAGAGCTATGAACTGAGGACTGATTTGCTGATGTTTGTGCATGCACTTCCTCCCATGATGGTAGTGTTGTTTTAGGTTGTTTACAAATTGGGCAGAGAATGATGAAACAGCTATGTTCTTTCTCAGCTCCGATAGGTATGTAATAGACAGATTTACATCTAGGACATTTTTTATTGATTTGACAATTGCTGGCCATCTGTTTGACTTTTGGATGCCATTTTAACTCACGATGGAGTTCATAACATAGACTATTTACACAGAATCTGTTACAATCAGCACAATAGATTTTTTGAAACGGGTCTTGTTTACAGTCAGTACAGCAGATATGACAGGTTTTTTCACAGAAGTGTCTGTACTGACACTCATATCCTGTATGACAGTGTTCACAGAAAAACTTAACCCCTAAAAATCCTTTCACATTTTTTTTTCCCGTAAAAATGGTTGGCGTGTAAAAGAAAATAATAATTTTTTTCCTGTGCAGTTGTTTTGATTTGAAATGTAAGCAGGTTTTTGTTTTCTGTATCGGATGTTTGGTAAAAGACAATAATTTTACACCCTAACAACTCTTCAAATTTGACAGTATCATCGAACGTGACCATTGTATCAATGCTCAAACCTGCCCGGGTGTGAATGTCACAACCTAGTCGTACCTTCCATAATTGTCAGCTTAGGGTTTGCCAGTAATGCTAAATTTACTGCAAAACACCTTTGATATGGGTTGGAAATTACAATTAAATGCTTTGCTTTTTTTTTATAATTTCGCTTGCAAGACATGTTTCAATCCGTCTTTTACCCCACCACGTGGTAGTCTCACAACATTGACAATTAACTCTAAGGAGCCATCTGTGAAAACGGACATATTCTCTGGACTAATCTGTCTAAAAGTTCCTGAAATTCTGACAATCTGTCAGCCGCATAACGCATAGTCATTGAGACATCGTCTTGCAAACTATCAGCCCGTAGATTGACTTGGATAAGTTCATTTGACTGGGCTTTGGCTCTCTGAATTATGCTTGAAATCCTGTCCTGAAATCCGTTTGTGACATTCAAATAAAATTCACGAAAATTAGGAATAGCAGATGGTGGGGGAATGCGGAGGAAAGTGCGTATCTCAACATTATTAAATCGTTCACGATTTACGACACGCATCTCATCACAACTGCTGAAACATCAATGTCCATACTGTCTTCAACAGCATCAGTGTTTATGTCTATAGGTATAGCATGATTGTTATCAGTCTGATGGCTACCCTCCTCTCCCTGTTCACTTGACTGAGGCATGCCACCCACCCCTCCCACTTGATATGGTTCGCTTGTGGCTGCCGCATCATAGCATACTATGTCCGACGGACTCCATATATCATCAAAATCGCTAGCTGCAGACAAGCAGACACTGTCATTGGAATTGGATTGATCATCTATTCGAGGTTCATCTAATTGATGTTCTGTACACAACACTTCACATAAGTAACTGTCTGGCGGAGTCCACGGCTCATCATCGTTGATTGAGATTGATTCTGGTGATGGATATCGGTAGATTTGCAGAATGGAGAGGAGTTTGTTTTCTGTCGGAAGAAAGGGTCTAGCAACTGATTCCTGTTGTTGTTGAGATTCACTATTTGATGGAGATGTCAGTTGAATACTAGTGCCTACTCTTTCAGCATTCAGCTCTGACACTAACTTGAGAAGATGCTGCGGAATTTCAATGGAATTTTCACGTTCTGATTCAGACATTTTTTTAATTATTATTTTTATTTATTAATCTTCAAATTGAGGTGTGTAACGTGCTCTTCGCACGGTCGGTCTTAGCAGGCGTGTGTTTTGTCTATGGGTTGATGGATGTAGATTGCTAGGGTTTGGACGGCAAAGATTCAACCTAAGTTGATTATAAATATGATTTAATGTCAGGTCTTTGGTCCTTGTGATATCGTACATATAACGTCTAACCGACTGTTCAACAATTACCACAGCCCTATTGAACTCTACGGATTCGTCAGTGTTAGAGTTTGTAACTGCATACATTTCAACATATTCGCTTTCCTGGTTGAAGTCGCTGCCCCTTCCCTTGGTGTCTCCCTCATTTTCTGCCTCCTCGTCTACGTCGTTTTCTGCCTCCTCGTCCCCTCCAGCATTTTCTGCCTCCTTGTCTACGCTGTTTTCTTGTTTGTCTTCCTCTCCGTCTGACGCTGTCATGATTTCTGGAAATTCGTGATAGTCTTCTCCGTCGTTCAGTATTAATGGTCGGACTGCTGCGATTCCTATGACACCATAATTTTATTGTTAATCATCTATATTAAACAAATATATAGACATATGAGAAATTCTACACCTTTAGCGATTCCTATCACCCTCAAGTTCAGAATTTATTTATATACTCTATTTAAAAACACACCCTAATATCCCAAAGTGTTGTACATAATCAAGAAACTGAATATGAGTAAAATATGCCATAAAATACGTATCCAATCAAAAACTAAAAACCATAAAGGCAATACCTTAATATACCTTAATATATATTTATCTCAACTCCTATTAAATCTCCCAATTTAACACTTTAAGTCAATTTCCCCATAAACATAGACAAACTTACTCGGAGTCAAAGTGACATCTCTCGTCTGTGATGCATCCAAGGACACAGGTATGTGTGGTTGTTCTGGTTCAATAAAGAAATCACTGACTGTAAGATCAAGTATGTCCGCGTCTGAAAATGACAAAATACACAAAGCTTACGGTTAGTTGATACAGGCCTCAAACACACACACACAAGCCTCAGACAGATGTATATCAAAGAATCCTCTCCTCTTTTCACACACACACACACACACACACACACACACACACACACACACACACACACACCTATTAGAGAACCCTCCTCTTTTCACAGACCCCACACACACACACACACACGCACAGGCCTCAGAGACACAAATGCTCAGACACAGCTACATTCAGCAATACACTGAGACAGAGTTAGAAAATGCAGGAGAAAAAACTCACCTGTATACAACCCTCTTGGCACGTCATGCACCAAACCGCTGTCTTGCATGGTTAGACTCCTGTTAAATGCATACAGGAAATCAAACTTAATTTTAGCTATACATCATTGAATAATACAGTTACACAGATTGAATTAAAAGACTATACTTACACACAATCACCCATACAGTCAAGTTTTGCCACAGTCAGTCTTCTTCTTCTTCTTCCTCTTCTTCTTCTTGTCAGAAAGCAGCTCAACCACCGTCGGTTGCAGGTTGCCACTCTGATATGTACCCCCCATACATCGCTCGTTATAAATACCGACCAACGTATTTAAAAAACAGCCCACTTGTAGTGATGGACAACAGAACTATTGGTCATTTACCTTTTGTTACACACAATGTGGATTTTCACAGCACAATAACGCAAAACGTCTGCAAGACATCTGGAATGCAGAAACACATCTGGAACACAAAAAGACATACATGGCTTGAATAGTTCACACCGTGGTATTTTTATTGGGCTTAGAGTCACTACCATCCTCATCTAAACCCCTGAATGGTAGAAGACCCTCAGACAGGGTCTCAGCATCACGGAAAACGTGAGAAACCCGCATTTCTCCCTTCTCATCATGGTTTTGAAAAATAATTAGCATCAGCAGTCAACCCCCCACCGCTTAATTTGAAAAGGTTTGAAAGCACGCAGCACCCCATTCACACACAGGTATGCATAAACATTTGAACTTTCATTCCCACGAGCCAACAGAAACAACCGCTATGACATCATTATGTATGCTCACTATCTAGAAGACCCTCAGCCAGGGTCTCAGCATCACGGAAAACATGAGAAACCCGCATTTCCCCCTTCTCATCATGAGTTTGAAAAATAATTAGCATCAGCAGTCAACTCAACTTACTTATGTCATCTCAATAGCTAGGTCAACTGGAAGTCCTGCCTTAAAAGGGGGCAGGGCTTATAATTTTCTGGTATTATTTTTGATGATTAAATTTATATGATGTCATCACATTTTGACACAAAGTGGGTACTTTATTCTCTGGCATTAGCATGCTGACAGTACCTTCTCCTGCAGAAATGCCAGTGGAGCTATTTGAGGGTGTAGATCCTCACCGAAACTTCCTCTGCACTGTCTTCAGTTGCTAAGAAATGTAGCCAGTGCTGCTTGCAGCATCATAGAAGTGTTCCTAAAATGAAATGTATATTCAAAATTAATGTGTAGTCATAATTAGAAGTCTGAGCATCACTGTAATTCACCACATGAAAGTGTGAATCAAAGAGAGTACAATAATGACAGTACATAGCCTTTCTTTGAGTATGAATCCTTTAGGGTTAGGAAGGCTGTCACGATTCCAAGAGCATACTGTTCTTGAACAGCTTTAGTGGGGAGGTGCCTGAAACAAGATATTATAGGATGGTATATTTTTGCAATAGTCAAGCAATTAGGCCAAAATAACAAGCATACCAAAAGAAAACACATACCCATGATTATCAATCATGTGAGCCACTAATACACTGACCATTTTTCTTGTAGTGTCTGTCCTTGTTTGTGTTCCTTGGCATTCCTGTACAACCTCTTTACCTCCTGAATTTGCCCCAAGTACAGTTTCTATCAACTTAAAGCAAAAGGGGGAAAAGGTAATGAGTTGTGGTTAGAGAAGGTTTTGAAGAGATTAAGGGCTTTGACATACTCGACGCAAGAAAATGAATGCGACCGCATCAAACGCATGAGATGTGACCATGTCCTTAGGTGGCAAAGTGTTTTATGGATCTTTTTGTAACAAAATGCACATTTTGTTGTGTTCACAGCTGCATTTGCATACCTTGCGTAGAGTATGTAACCAGCCTAAGAGTGACAAACATTCATGTTTTAAGAAACCTTGAGAATTTAGCTTTGCCACTACCTTTTTAGCTGCATCAGCATCATTGTCAATCTTATGTTTCTTGCTGGGAGGGATCTCATTCTCATCTAAGATGACTGTTGAAGCATTTGAGCTGAAGCTTGAGTCAGACTCCAAGGCAAAAAGGAAGGAGCAATCAGAAAATTCTGGGGAATAAAAAAAAAACCATTTCATTCTGTAGGGTGTAGAAAAGTATATGTGACTGCAGGTGTTTGTTGCTACCAAACAACAGCATGCCAGACTTAATTCATTTAATGAGTTGATCTCAGTCTTCAGATGACTGGTCAAACCTCATGTTTTTGATCAGTCATTAGACAAAGACACTACAAACCTCATGCTCAAGCAAATCTCATGCTTTTGTTCAGCTGTTAGACAAAGACACTACAGCCACACAGTAGTAGTATATGGAGCCATATGCCATATACTTATACCATAATTATTACCTCCACCAATATGTTTTTGGTAGTGTTTGTCTGTCTGTCTGTTTGTGAATAATATAACTGGAAAGTTATGAATGGATTTTGGAGATGATTCGGATCACTGTTTGGATCCAGGATTTTTTGAAGGATTCTACAGAAAACACAATAGCACACAGAACAAAGACCAAAGAACAAAAAAGGTGGAACAGCATCACCTAGTGGCCATAATAATGGGGAAAGTGAGTTGCTGGTGGAGGTGTGCACTCTCTGAGTGCTTTTTTAATGTTCTATTTCTCACCGTCAATCGAGGTGATAGTCAAAAGTACTTTTTTTTTTGTCTGATAAGGTCATCAAATATTTCAGCATCAACCTCTGTGCCTGTCCCATCTTTGAAGAGTAGTAGCATCATGAGGCAGGCAAAATTTCTCAAGTACTGGAAAATACAAGAAACAACTGAATGGGACTTTGAAGCAAACTCTTAAATTTTATCTTCTCACATCATTTTACATCAGATAACTTAATTAAATGGAACAGGAAATAACCATATAGGTGCCAACATCTTAAAGTTTACAGAATTCAAAATTTTCACATATCTGATTCCATGCCATACTCAGTACCATCTCAATATGAAACATACATAGCCTGCCTTTCTCAAGGAATTGAACATAGTCAAAATGTCCTTCTGTCTCATCCAATTTGACATATTTTTACTTTTGCTTGTACTTCACCTAGATAAGCATGTTCCTGTGTGACATTCAAGAAAATGTGACAGTAATTAGCCTAGTGAAGCAAAACATTACCTAAACACTCCTATAACAGTGGTGAGCCTTTATTAATAGTCACACCATACACTTAAGGCCAAAACACACGGCAAGTATTGCGGCACAACTCAATATTTTAACATATTTGATGGGACAGTTCACATGTTAACAAAGTCGCCGCTGCCTTCCACAAATTGCAGCTTTTCTATTTCCTGAGGCAAATTTGAACTCAAAACATGCACACTGTTTGATGTAGTGTTGTCTTTTAACTTAACTGCTTAATCTATTATCAGTCAGGTCACTTGATAAGTGCTGGCCTGCAGTTTAAGGACCATGGAAACATTCTCAACTGCATAAAAAACTGATTAAGCACATGAAATTATGTCAATGCTCCATTACTGTTTAAAGAATAAGAACACTAAAATGACAAATTGACGAGTTCAATCCATACAATCCATACACGTGATGTTGGTGTGTTAAGCCGCCTTTATAGTGCTAACCTGAGTTCTAACGACATTCAAACATGCAGTAAGTTCCATGACAGTCAATTTAGTTTATTCACTCAAGTTAAGAACTAGGCTTGTGTTGACACACTTAAGTCTCAATCATGAACATCATTTTGAAAATACACGTAACTGTAATGAATAATATTGGCAAGAGCCAACTTCTGGTGTATGGGAGTTTTCCATCTTGCTAGCTGTTAATTAGTGAGCTACCAAAATTTAGCTGATGTTCAATCCCATGCGATTTTTGGTTCCAGGCGGATGAAAATGTTACAATTCAGCATACAATCTTTATTTTTCAAAGACATCTCATCTTATAGAAATTATCTCATTAAGTCCGTGTATTATTGTTCCATTATCAAATTGCATCCTTACCATCAGTAGAGGTAGCCGCGCCGCACCTGCACCTCGTGTCTTGTCTTACGTTCATTAGTTGCAAAATCTACAGGTTCACCAGCCTTGGTATGCAGGGGTCATGCTAATTAACTCTTGTCAGAGTTAATTTTCCTCAGGCTTGAATAACACTTTTTCAGTAACTGTAACACCGAACAACATTTAAATCATAATGAGTTAAAACTACACTTTGAGAGTTAAATCAACTCTAAAATAATTTACCCTGACATTTCAGCTCTCCATTTTTTGCTGTGTAGGAACCTGTGAAGATCATGGGCACAAATCAGATGTCTGTAAAACCTTTTAAATGACATTTTCTGTGTTCTAGGCAGACCTTGAGTTTAGTATTCAGTCCCAAAATGTTCTCCAGGATGCAATCCATTTCAGACTACCACAGAATGGGGACAAATACATCCCAGACCCCTTGTACAAATGTGTCCTTAGTGTGTTAAGACCTTTGCTTTAGATCTGTGCAAGGATAGATGTTAAAGTCATACTGATGCTTGACCGATTCATCATATTTTGAAGCATAAGGTAGGTGGCATTTGTCGACATATGGGGTTTTAGGAAGTTTCATTTAGTAGGATAAATCCTTTGAGATGCACCATCTTGTTTTCATGGGATGACAAAATGAAGAACAAACGACAAACAAGTGGTGCCAAGCACAACAAACCCTGCCCCTCGCAAACATTTTAGCTCTTAATGGACATCTCCCTCTCAAAACGTGAGACTATGGGTTTGACCTTTTAAGGTCACTCAAGGTCAAAGGTCATTATGCCATTTTGGAGCCTATATGTAGTTTCCTATCTGTCAACAATAGTAACTGAGTACTTAATCACGACTCTTTTTGGAGTTACAACCATTTAAAATCATGTGACCTTGATTTTGACCTTTCAAGGTCGCTCAAGGTCAACGGTCATGACGCCATTTTGAAGCCCATGCCAGGTTTCCTGTCTGTCAATAATAGCAACTATGTCTCTATCTCCCCTCAATTTCCCGTTATAGTCCATTTTAGTTTTTTAGGTCTTGACCGAGTGATCCCCGACCTCTTTGGTCAACTATAGGTCAAAATCTATACACACAAGATGCAGAATTGAAAGACGAGCATTTTGGTGCTCATTGGAAGTCTAAGATGAATAGTTCAAAAGTTATATCCATAATTCGATTTTGATCTTTATTGTGACCTTGACCTTTGACCTAGAGTCTTCAAATTTGGCCTTCAAGGTTCTGATGTCAATGCACATCAAGAGTGATAGTAAAAATTAGCTATATGCAAAATTGAGTATACAGGAATGAAAAGGAAATTCCTGATTTGCCCTATCTATTATCAATGTGAAAGCACATTTTTGGTGACCTTGACCTTTGATCTACATTCACCAAAATTTAATGGGATCTATTCTGGACCACCTTGCACCATTCCTGAAAATTTCATGGAAACTGGTCTGGCAGTTTTTGCGTAAAGTTGCTGACAAACAGACAAACAAAAAAACTGAACCAACAACAATACTCTTGTCTCCCCTTCGGGGGGTGGGGTAACAAAAAGTATGTGTAATACTGGAATGCTGCTACCACAAAACGGCCAGACTGGCTATTAATCAGTACTACACAAGGTAACAAAAATACTCCACATTAAAGTAAGACGACAAAGCATGTTGGCGAATACCAATCAATAACACAGATCTAATCATAGCAGGTACATAATTCCAGACTGGTGGGGCTTTAAACCTGAAAGCTTTTTTACCAATACTTCTTTGACTACAAGGACCTAAAAAATAGAGCTGTGCAGAATGTCTAACCTCCAAATGTGATCCCAAAGGTACAAGAGGGAAAAGTTCAGTGGTTTGACTAAAATACATCCAGACAATGCCACAGTAGCAGTTTGTTTAGGTTTGGGCATATTGAACAATTTGGTTAGGGTTACTGAAATGGTCAAGACTGGCACTTAAGATTTTTGCCTCCATAACCCTGTCAAAGGACTCATGCTGCTGATTTTGAACATCTAAAGACTTACCCTGACCTCTATCTGGTACCCTGCATGTCAAGAACTGATGCTATAGGAGTATCTCAGGTGCTGAAAGCAGTCACCAAGGACTCATGACCAATATACACATAAGGTTCTTTCTGTGTGGTTTTTTTTTTTTTAATGCTGAGATAAGATCTTTTTTAAATTACAGACACACACTTGTCTGAACCTTCAAGCTGTAAAATGTCTGCAAACAGCACAGATCTCAGTTAAGTGACTTTTATCAGGACCTTGAGCAGTGAACGTGTCAGTCCTGTTTTAGTGTCTATGCATTTGTTCTTGTGAATAGTTGGGTATGATTTTAAGATATTACTGGTTATTTTTTAAAGCCCTTCATGGCCTGGCTCTGGAGTGAATTTTGTTTTTTATTCCAGAGGCAGTGAATGTCCACACTGTCTTTATCCTGGTAGAAGTACAAATCCTTCTTTTAAAGGAGACTAAAACTTAAGTCAGCAATAGTTCCTCTGAAATGCACCAGAACTAAAGTTTAGAGCCTGTTTGGGCCTGTGAATGAATATTACAAAATGGTACACAACAGCAGGATAGAGTCAGGCATTTCATTTAATGTCCTTGGGTACATGACAATTTGCAGCCTTGAAACTTGCAGACACTTCCACATTTGAGCAAAAGGGGGAGCAGTTTTGAAGCTCACCTTGCCCCCTGTGTGCAGAGAAAGCTTCAGCACACACTTTTACCTTGAAATGTGAAGTGACAGCTGCTTTCAAAGTGTACAGGAGGAGCTTCTCTCCAACACGAAGGAAGCCATTCTTGGATTTTCTGAAGAACATGAAGAGCAGAAAAAGTCTCTGCATTGGTTTGTTCTCTGTCTGGCTTATACTCTATTTCCACACCTGCTAAAAAAGTAAAAAGTAGAGAAATTCTATAACCAAATAGCTGTGGAGCTCAGTAGCTGAATGCACAATATTACGTGGTATATAATTTGAGGCACAGTGATTCTCTGGTCTCCAATAACTCAGAAATAAATAAAGCCATACAGGTATGACCAGTAAAATCTCTGATATATCCTTTAAGAACTTCTTCTAAAGGCTGGAGGTTATTAATTATGCGTCTCCCTTAGTGTATGTCTTAACTTAAGTGTCTTATTTATTTATATCTCAGGTGAAGTGTCATGTCCCTTGTTTGTGTATCCCTTGTGTTAAGTTAAATATATTTAGCCACACACAGCTCTTTGTTGATTTTATCTGTGATTTTGATCATTTGGCACAAATATTGACACATGAGCTGTTGTCATCAGGACCCCATGTGATATTACTTACTCGACAGTCTTGTAATATCTTATCCATGGTGGACAAACAGAACCAGTATCTGGAACAATCTGACATGTTTATGGATCTGTCAGATGTTCCTGATGTCTGTAGAGAGAATATCGGAAGATTTGACCTGTCACAGATACTTAACGAAAACATTATCCAGATATATTTATAAGTAATGTATCCCTTCCAATATCAGATTCATATTTGGCAAAGATCAGAGATCTACCAAAAGGGCATTATGGGATGTTTTGGGTATTAAAACCAGAGCTTGATGACGTAGCCAAAAATGTTATCATGATGAACATTTTCATATCAATTGATACTGTATTGACACTTGTCATTGTTATGTTAAACATCAGGATATGACTTTATATTACAATAATAATGGATTAAATTTCTATAGTGCTTTTCAAGACACTCAAGCTACTTTACATTATTGATCCATTGTACATTCGCTCATACATTCACACTCTGATGGTCGTAAACTATGTTTGTAGCCACAGCTGTCCTGGGGAAGGCTGACGGAAGCGTAGCTGCCAATTCGTGCCAAATGGCCTCCAACCACCATTGAACATTCATAGGCATTCATACACCAGTGTGAGTGACACTGGAGGCAAGGTGGGTGAAGTGTCTTGACACCTGCAGTGGTCCAAAGGTGCAGCAACCCAAAAAATTATCCATATAAGAAAAAAAAAAAAAAAAAAGAGAACAGCCCCAAAAAATTATCCACTATAAGAAAAAAGAGAACAGCCCAATAAAATTATCCACTATAAGAAAAAAAAAACAAAAACAAAACATCATCCACTTTTTCAATTAAGGAGGCGCTGATTACTCAAAAGGTCTCTTGCTTTAAAATTAAAACCACCACAAAAAATAAAACCATAGGCTGAAAATTTTTAAGGCCTTCAGCTAATGTGGCTAATGCTAAGGAAGTAACCCATCAGAAGTGGAGGTCAGTACGCTAGGGAGGCTCCAAGATGGCGGCAAGACGGTAAACACTCTAACAGAACTTTCCTCCAACTTATGAAAAGAAAACGGAGTAAGAAATTTGTTTTGCTGAACTGCAGTAATGTCAGATAACCACTCCGGTAAACATAAAAGTGAAATTCGTCAACCTGTTACTCCTACAAAAGTGCCTTCCTCTAAAAAAGGGAAAATGGAACAAGAAACAGCAGATAACATCGTAGCTGTTCTCAAGCAAGTTATCCAAGAGCAGGGATCCTCTATTGGGAAATCTATTGAGGAACTGAAATCGTCTGTTGACTTTCTCTCAGCTGACTTGCAAGAAATAAAAGATACTCTACAACATACAGTTGATAGAGTGACAAAAACCGAAAAAAAGATTCAGTCTTTGGAAAACAGTGTGCTGGAGTTAGCACGCTACAAAAGGCGCTGAAACCTGCGTCTACGTGGGCTGCCTGAAGAAGAGGAGGAGGATGTGAGAATGAAGGTGATTGATATCTGTCAAAACGTTGCTCTGGCCTATAAAGACAAGTTTATGGAAATTATTGATTCGGTTCACAGGCTGGGGAAAAAGCCCTTAGCCAAGGTACATGCCCGCGATGTGATCCTGCAGTTCTCTATGAGACACTTTTGTGACATGATATGGAAGCTAGCTAAACATTTGGAATGCTTGAAACAAAGAAAGCTTCGCTTCAAAGAGGACCTGACTCCAGAGGACCGGGAGAAGAGGAACTGACTATGGCTGTTAATTCAGCAAGCTCGTCAGGAAAAGAAGATCACCTTCTTTGTCAGAGGGAGAGCCTTTGTGGATAACAAGGAGATATACTGACTGTTCTGATGACTGCATCTGATTTATGTTAGGAGGATAAGTTCTACACCCTGCTTATAATCAACTTATAGATTATAGCAATAACTGTTCGGTTACATAATTTCTTTTTTAAAGTTCTTTTCTGTTAATGCTCGAGGCTTAAGAGACGTTGTGATAGGTTTAAACACCACCTAGCTTAGTAGAATAACTAGGAGAAAGACACAAAAGACAATGAGTCATGTTCTTCTTTTACTCGCGCGAGGAGAATGGAC
>JAPQRP010047239.1:0-13991 GCA_037367295.1 Apogon hyalosoma | reverse complement strand
AAGAATCTCCCAGTTCGTACGAAATCTGGAGTTCATAGACATTCATGGAGGGAGCACGTCTACGAAGTCCAGATTTCATACAAACCCGTCGTTGGTAGAATCTTTGTGACCGAGGCATTAGCGCTGGGCCAACGATGGGTTTGTAAGAATCTCCCAGTTCGTACGAAATCTGGAGTTCATAGACATTCATGGAGGGAGCACGTCTACGAAGTCCAGATTTCGTACAAACCCGTCATTGATAGAATCTTTGTGACCGAGGCATTAGTCCTTGAACATGACAACATCCAGACTCAGAAAATGAAAAAAACAGGCGTTTTTGGTCCATTTTCCATTTCAATCAGGTAGGAACTTTCTTTTTTGTTATTAGAGAAAACGAAAATCAATCTGCTTTTTAAATTTGGTTTGTCTGTTTTTACACTGAGAAAGAAAAACACCTTAAAATTCAATTTTAATTCTTGTATTTTAAAGCGAAAATCAAATCAACCACTAAGGTTTCTTTTGTTTCTGAAAATTAAGTCCAGTTACCGTAGATACACTGACCGGGACCACACTTTAATCTGACATTTCCTCTTGAATAAAACGCTGGTAAAGTGTTTTCAAAGACACATCCATCACTGCCTGATCCACTGCATTTCAAAGAATACAGGTATCAAATATATGTTTGAGGTTCTTTCATGTTACTACTGGTCTAATTTATAAAGATAAAAGGATTTCATGTTAAATAACTGCACTTTTGTCTTTGTCTCAAATGTGCTTATAAAATAGAGGGTTTTTTTGGTGAAACATTAAGAGGAAAATTAATGAGGAAAAGTTCGATTAGTATCTGATATTCTATGCATTTATAAACCAAAAATAATGTATTTCTTGAATCAGAAGTAATTATAATCACATACAGAGAAAACTAAAACAGGTTCTTCACATTTATTCATAATTTATAAATGTAAACGTCTTCATAATTTCATTTAATTTAACTTTTTTGCACTAAAACAGTACAATTTTGCGCTGACATTATTTATATATGTTTATGTTATTATTTTACTGGTTCTGATCCTCTTGAGATCATATGTGGAACCTGAACTAAAATGATTTTGACATCCCTGGACTAAAAGATCACATTCTTCTTCAAATACTACAGATTACCAGAAGTCATCAAGTAATAATTAATTTGGTCTAAATAAGGCATGAGTAGGGTGTCATCTGCAAACGGGTGTTAGTCCAGTGTGA
Source organism: Apogon hyalosoma (assembly GCA_037367295.1). NCBI lineage: Eukaryota > Metazoa > Chordata > Actinopteri > Kurtiformes > Apogonidae > Apogon > Apogon hyalosoma. The sequence goes on along the minus strand of JAPQRP010047239.1, from coordinate 12,767 downwards.
ATCAACATCTCTGACACTTAAGTCATTTCTCAAGTTATTTTTATTTGTGTTCTCACCTCCTGCTTTATTACTAAGGCTAAAGTGGGTTTGACCCCCCCCCCACTTTATGTAAATCATATTAACTGCTATAGTTTATAAAATAATATTAGTGGCATGACGCACATCGAATACATTGGATCAGGTAGTGACTGTAGACGTCAAATGGAATTATGTGCAATAATCCTCTGCAAAAACAGTGTAATATTTGCTCAATCATAAATGCACTATTTTGTAGATTTATTCCGATATATACACTGTAAATATTGTTAATATTGTGTCTATTCATATTTTATGTATTTTTTATTTGATTCTACTTTCAGTTCTATTCCTATTTTACTTTTTGCCAAATTTTATATTCAAGTTCCTTATTTTACTTTTTAGTTTTGTAATTTTATATTCACTCTATTCTTGTTTTATTATTCATACTAATAAACTGAACTGACTGGAGTAGCACTGAACACAATTATAATGAGGCTATTTTATTTGACTTTATTCCATTTGATTCTATTCTAGACAACAGTAAGCACGTGTTCTTGGAAAATGCACTGTTGTTTCAGGGCGTTTCCTCATCAAATCAAAAGTCCTTATTTCATTTTCATGTCTTGCAGCGGTTATAGAATCCCACCCTGTTTATGAGGAAATCCAGGATCAGGTGGAGTTTCGCTCCGTCAGTGGTGAGAAATGAAAGCTGGTTCCCACTCACACCTGTTCCTCTTTAACATTATTACTATTATTACTATTATTATTATTATTATTAATCTGGTCTAAAAGTCAACTCTGCACAGTTTCAGTGTCTGTCATTAAGTCAGTGCTGGATTTAGGTCCAAGATAAATAATCTACAGTTTAAGGCCTCAAAAATTCTTAAAATTTGTCAACTTAATCATCTGTAATTGCATTGACTCGATAACTGTGTAATATTTAGTGTCAGTGTTTCTTGTCTAAGTAGAATCTAGATCATCCATGGAATTAAAGTGAATGTTATTGTGTTTAACTCTTTAAATTCTAAGTTTAAAATGATCCACCTGGACGTTTTATTTTAATTTTGACCATAAAAAGATCAGAAAATATGCTGTCAGTCCTTTTGTCCATTTTTTCAGAATTCAATCATCTTTCAAGACAAGATTCATTTAGTTTTCCCTCACGTGGAAGAAATATGGCAACTATTTCTATGTCTGATGGTGACAAATAGTTTCAGATAAAGATCGTTTTCACAGATTAAAATAAAAACTGATTAAAATATAAACTGAAAAGCACTGACTTTCATTGATAAGAAAAATAAATAAATTGGTCATTAATTAATAAATGAACCTTTCATCAATAAAAATAATTCCTTATCTACTCAAATAAACTCATTTTGAATAATATCAAATATAAATGTTCTTCAAATGTTCCCAAAGCTCCAACCAGATGATTGACAATAAAACTATTATATGAATGTATTTATTGTATTTTATATTTCAGCCTTAATTCTCATTATTTAGTTTGTATTTCGTACATGAATCCTTATTTAATGTTTTGGGTTTTTTTTTTAAATGTCAAATACCCCCTGGGCTTCTTCCAAGTACCCCTGGGGGTACGGGTACCCCACTTTGGGAACCCCTGCTTTAGCAAAATCAAGAAATAAAATGTTTCATGTTGTAACTTAGAGGATTCTGATGTAATTTTTGTGATTTTACAACAAGATCTTTATTATTCAATATTACTAATAAGAATGTAAAGGTACTATACTTTCACAGTTTCATATAAAGGCATGGATATTTTAAAGCCTTCTGAGACCAGCTGGTGTCATTTAAAAGGGGGCGGGGCCTCAGAGCCTCATGTAGCCTAGGGCCCCGCTGAGTCAAATCCGGCCCTGCATGAAGTCCATTAATGATGCTGCAGCAGCTTCTGGTTTTGTTATTTGAGGAAGTTGAGGTTTAATGTCAGTGTGTGTTAATTATCCTGATTCACAAACCACTGAACAGGAAGTTACACCGACAGCAGGAACACAACAGACATGACTGACAGGTGTGGGTTTGTGTCCGGTAGGTGCTGGTTCCTCTGAAGTGACAGCGGCGTTCAAGAAGACACCGATTCCAGGTGAACAATGACGTCTTTTAGTATCTATGGTCTCATCCTTCTTAAGTGTAGAGACTTTTTTAAGGAGTCAAAACAAAAATGTTCAAATTTGTGGATGAATTTGTCTAAATCCAGTGTTTTTTTTTTCTATTTTATGCTCTTTCGTACTTTTACTCCGTTACATTTTGGAATAGAATATGATTTATTCCACTACATTTTTTGACCATATTGAGCTCATGAAATCACGTTGTGCGCCGCACCAGTTCTTACAGCGTTGGGCATGTTATACATACACATTTTCATCCTTTTGCATGTTATTAAAGTCATTTGATCACATGTCAGTTTAGGCCAAGTGCTCCAGTTTACATACGTGTAACCCCTAACCCTAACCACGTGGTATTTGACGCAGTGTGAACATACATGCAGAAAGTGTGTAATGTGTACAGATAACACAGTTAAAAGTGGTGTGTATGGCGTGTATATTTACGCAATTCTGATTTCAAGTATTCAGTTTTAAATGATAAATCCATGTAGGAGAAACGCAGTGACAGGAAAATGTTCAGTTTTTAATGGGGTTCCTCTACGTCACAGAGGTCACATCTGCGCAAAACTTCACCGATATTTACTAAATGTCATGAAAACAGAAGTGCGTAATGTCAGTTTTCCCATTAAATCACAAATGCAATGATTTATTTATTACCATAAGATGACACGAGAAGTCATTCTATAAACATGGAGACGAATATAAATCTGTTGATTTACAGATCTATTCTTCTTCTATATTCCTCCTCTATCTCCGACTGAATTAAAAATGCTTCGGTTTCCTCGTGTGTCCACACATACACACGTTTCTTTTAAACTCTTCTTCTCTTGTATCATCCATTAACATCTGTTTTTTGGTTTTTTTTTTTATTCTTGTGACTGTAGTTGCAGAAAAAGCTCTTTCCGTCACAGTTTTGCGTCATATACCATTTGCGCTTCATCTGAAAAACCGCCTCTTGCCAGCGCAAAAACTTTTAATTGAAAAAATGAGTTTTGGCGTAAATGTTAAAGTTATATTCACACAGTTCGAGGGTCAGTGGAAAAACAGCTGATGTCTGATCGACTGTTAATCTGATTTGTCGACTCTGTCCTTTGTCAGATGTTGAAATCCTCGACCCTGCATATTCCATGATTACGTTTCCATCAGACAGCGGCGGTAAGACCCCAACCTTCACACATTTACACAAAAATAGGAGACATTCCACTGATGCCTTTCACTTTTATGTTACAGGGAAAATCCCACCTGTGGAGTCTCCGTATTCTCTGATCGGTGACCATGGTTTCTGTGGAAAGAACAACGGTAACAGACGCTAACGATGGATCATATTTAACATGTTTAGAGTTTGTTTTTGACTCTATTCTTTTTCCATCCACAGGTTCATCACAGCCGACAGACACATATGACAGAATCCAAGAGTAACAGCAAAAACATCATTTTAATTTAATTTAATGATTTCTACAGTTATGTAAAAAAAAAGAAAATCTATCGTATTGTGTTTTTTGTGGTATTTGTTGCTTTTATTTGCAGCAGATTTACTGTGTAGAGTAAATATCAGCTCTACGGTTCAGGGTTTATTCAGTATTTTAATAATCATCAAAAAGCACTTTGTATTTTATTAATAACAAAATGTTTAGGGCTAATTCCTGGAAATACAGTCAGGATTTTTCTGCTTTTCTTCAACATGTACATAACATCACACTTTTATGCTTATTTCTTTGTAATTAATGAACAATCTACAAAAAGATGTCGACGGACCACCCATTAGACGTAAACAGATGAATTCCATCTTTGTGAACCTGAGAACAGTTATATTTTCTGCAGAACCAGAGGGATTATGTCATTTAAAATCCTAAATAAAAACAAATAAATATATTTATTTATTTATTTTTATTTAGGATTTTAAATGAAATAATATATTGATATATATATATATATATATATATCAATGTTGGGAAATAGTTGACATTAAATAATGGTTAAATAAAATGGCATAAAAAAGCACAAATGCATAAAAATTACTAATGCAATGAAATCAGTGTTATTGATAATCTGACACATGCATCCATCATGTATTATGTGGAAAATATCTCATATTTCGTTATTTTTGTAATAAAACAAGTGTCATCACGTATTCAAACTGTCATTTAAAGGGTTAAAATTCTTGATAATCGTTGAAGATTTGGTAGGTTTGAGCAGAGATGAAGTGGTTTAAGAGGTTTATGCAGGAAAATAATGATATATGATGATTTTATGAGAGAGACCAGTAAAAACACAACAGGTCAGATAACTACAGAGTAAAAAAGACTCTGACTAGTGTCGATCATTTACTCTGTGATACTGAATAAAACACCGAGGCTCAAATACAACATAAAATGACAAGGTACAGATGATAAGTACCCACGTCTGGTAACTGGGTGAGCATATTATGCACACGTCACACTTCACCATATTAAAAGGTCATGTTATTTTTGACACATTTGCTGTAAGTCTGAATTCATCAGTAAATGATTTCATGATTTTAAAATTCTGATGCATCCACTAAAATCATCCCATTGTAAACAGTGTTAAATTCCTACAGTAACACCCTTCTACCAAGTGAGTACAAAATACACACTGACACATTTAACATTTGACCTAGAACCAAAAATAGCAATGCATATTAACCAGTGCTGGTGCTAATCACTGACATGTGCCAGGATGACAAAATTAAAAGTAATATTTTTATGTAGTGTATTGCAAAAAAAAGTGTTTTTTTGCATCAAAAAATGTTTGGTTTTTTTTACATTACAAACATGGCACTTAAAGGGTTAAAAATATGACAGTATTGTTTGCAGCTCAAGGTAATGAAATACAAAAAAATATTTAAAAACAAATTACACAAGAAAAAAAAAAAGACATTACTACAGCTTTGTGCAGATTTGATGCTCAGGAAGGACCTCTGTGGGCGGAGCCTGGAGGGAAAACGGTGTTGGTGTTACTTTTAATTCACTCTTTAGTGTCAAACAATAGAAGGAACCACTTTTCCAGAACAGAATGTATTTTACTATTTTATTTCCAGTTTAGAAAATATCAAAGCATCTCACTGAGAGAATAAAAGCCCACTTAAGTCTGCATCAAATGAAAACAAGAACTCAGATAATGTCTGTCGCTGCAAACGTTATTAGAACATTAAATCGTTAAAATATGAGGTAGAGCAGGTTGTACAGACTATGACCATGAACAACTGGAAATGTCTTTAAAAAATAAGTGCAATTTTAACAATATTCTGCCTGTTATTAAATGTTTTGTGCATCTGTAGATCTACTGAAGTCTGGAAGTTGTGTTAATTATAAAATGAGACATAATATTGTTGAAATGTAACTTATATTTCTTAAGAAACTTCAGGTTGTTTGTGGTTGTTCAGGTTATTCCCATTATCAGAATTTAATTTAACTTTTTTCACATTAAAACAAAGATACAGCGATGACATTGGGCTGAATGTGGCCTCTGAACTAAAATGAGTTCCACATCTGTGTTAAATGATTTTATCCAGGAAGTAGATTGTTTAAAATCCTGCGTTTCTTTTTCTATGTATTTGTCTAAAGTACTCGATGCCGTTGACCACAAACTTTGGATTAAATTATGTCGGACTGGTATCTGAAACCAAGCTACCGCCCGGTTTGTTTATCATCTATGCAACAGAAAATAAATGAGTCCAAATGTCTGGTTCATCTTCCACTTCCCCTGAGGTCTCAAGGAGTACCCCAGGGCTCAGTCTTGGATCCCATTTTTTTCCCCATTCAAAATAATCTGTGTGACAATTTGTCAAATACCATGTACCGTTTTACCGCTGATGATGCCGTCAGGGTTCCGACAGGATTATACAAGATAAATTTAAGGCTTTTTAAAAAGACTTAGAACAACATTTAATGCATATTTCACTGCCTATTTCACGGACAAACTGGCAAAAATGAGTGACTCCTAGAATTTAGGAAAATGTATTGATTTATGCCTTGATTCCCACCGTTCTGAGTCATTTCTTACCAGGGGCTGCAAAGTTAGCGATAACTGGTTCCTAATTTCGGTGTAAATTGTTGGAACATGGAACTGACTCAACTAAGGTTAGTTTCTTTGCAAATTTGGACATTTAACAGACACATTTAAACACAATACAGCCAACAAGTTTATGGCAACCTAACTTAAGACCTACCACATCAAATGTAATGCCTTTTAAAGACTTTTTTGAGGTATTATTTGGAAATTCAAGACTTTTAAGACTTTCGAAGACCCCGTGGGAACCCTGTCCTGTCTTCTACTGCTGCTCTTCTTCATTTACGCAGGCTTTAGAGCTTTTACAGTCTACTTTTCATACTGTTCAGTCTCATCTGCAGACACTGAAACTGGTTTTACCACAGATGAAACCAAAGTCCTGGTATTTTTACATACATGTTACAAGAGAACACAAAAACATCTGCTCGAGGTAAAACACCAGAGTTAGTTTTTCAGTTATAAATACCTGGACTTTCTGCTCCATGAGGTTTTCTTTCGAAACTCACACTGTTAATTTGGTCCAAAAGCTGAAGCTGAAGCTCTGGTTCTATTATCTCACCAGAACCTGCTTCTCCATCAGAGCTCACAACCTTTCGACCTCTGCTTGATTGTGCTGATCGTCTGAATACGAATGCCTCCACCAAATGCTTTTAGTTTCTGTTTATCACACTAGTGGCTTTTCCATCGGACATCTGCACAAAACTTTACTGATATTTACTAAATGTCAAAAAAACAGAAGTGCGAAAAGCCGTTTTTTCCATTAAATCACAAATGCGATGATTTATTATCGGAAGATGACACGAGAAGTCATTCCATAAACATGAAGACAAACGTAAATATGGTGTTGATTTACAGATGTATTCATTATTATTATATATTACCCCTCTATCTCCTACTAAATTAAAAATGATGTTTCCTGGTGTGTCCACACATACCGCACCATGTTTTGTTTTTTTTTAAACTCTTTTTCTTCTCTTGTAACACCTGTCAACAGTCTTTTTTTTTTTTTTTTTATTCATGTGGCTCTAGTTGTGGAAAAAGCTCTTTCCATTGTAGTTTTGTGTCATATACCATTTGTGCTACGCCTGAAAAACCACCTCTTGCCAGCGCAAAAACTTTTAATCAAAAAACAAGAGTTTTGGCTAAACTGTCCTTTTTCCATTAGGTACATTTTCATGTGCAAGTTATAGTCGCAGTTTGAGGATCAATGGAAAAGTGACAAGTGTTTTGAGGTTTGTTAGTCGTTACTTTAAAGTTGTTAAATGTCAAACTGTTTACAATCCCCTTAACTATTGCTTAGTTTAGTTTATTGTTCATAATCTGTCTCGTGAACTTGTATTAATTACTAAAACTTGTGTTTCTGACCTCTTGAGAGCTCAATCTCAATGCATCTTTTTTCTGGTTAAATAAAGATTAAACAGAATAAATAGTAAAAAGTGACAGAGGAGACGGAGGATCTTAAAAGTCACTTGTTTTAATCTTACATAAGATTTTAGTTTTAACAAACAGAATTCTAAGTCATTTTCAGTGAATATTTGGATTCTTTAAATAAATCCAAATGAAACAAAAAGAGATGCAACAACGTACAGTAGAACATCACGGTACCAGTTTAACTGGTTCCAAAACCTGAGCTCATTTTGCGATTTGCTCATTTCACAAATAGTTATCCCCACTGAAATGAACTGAAATATAATTAATCTGTTCCAACGCCCCAAAACAACTCAAAAACCAAAACTTGGATTTCAGTGGATGAGAACGTTCACGTGACTGTTTACACGAGACAAAACTAAAAATATTTATATTCAAAAAGGTTCAATTTTCTCAAATGTAAGAAAAGAGACCAATTTCAGGCTCAGTGAAACAGGCGTGTCTCAATATCAACTTTGCTGAGTTCTTACTTGTGAACTCTGCAAGTTCGGGAAAAAAAAGCAAGTCTCTCTAAATTGACAGAAGAATGAAATACATCTTGGGATATTTTCCAGCCAAGTCACGAGTCACCAACCAGTGCATCCTTGGTTTAACGAACGAGACAAGAACAACATCCAGGAATTCCATCCGAACTTGGTTTATCCGAACTTTTAAATGGGCCTCGACTGATGACGTTTGACGAGAACAGACAAGAACACGTGTTGAGAAACGCCGCTGAAATCACCAGATGTACTGAAGCAGCCTGGCCCGAACCTCGGCGACGCGAGGACTCTCCCTGACTCTGCCCACGTCGATGTTGTACACGGTGGTCTGGATGAACGTGAACATGTTGTGGAGCACGGTGTCGTACGCTTTACCGAAAACGAAATGCGCCTTAAACAGCTCGTCGAAAGCGGCGAGAGAAGAGTTGGACCTGCAGGGAATGGCCGTCCCGTCCACGATGACGAAGAACCGCTGGATGAGGTTCTTCCTCTCTCCGACCGCCAGGAGGTGAGGATGGGAGGTGGTGACGGCGTCCAGATGCTCCTGGAGGATCCTGGACGGTCCGGTCTGAGAGAACACAAGCAGATTTACACCGACATGGATCCAGGTTAGAACCAGGGCTGGACTTACTGATCTATGCAGCGTCTAATACAGAAGAACCTCACAAAACAAGTGTAATTCATTGTGTAACCAGGCTTGTGTTGTGATTTCCTCTTTTCACAGATCAGTTTCCCCCACTGAATACTATGAACAGTTTCATTCCCAGAGCCAGAACAACACTGACCTCTGCCCTGAACGCTCCGACACAGACACTACGACAATGACCAATAAGAATTATCGATTTACTTTGAACTAACTCACTAAATATGCAAGTTTTTTTGGTTTTTTTTTTTGTTGTTTTTTTTAGATTCTTAGATGACCAACTTGTAAATTGACTGTGCCATGTATACTTATGTTGTGTGACATGTATGTTATATGTATACGGGGCGTCCCTACCCATCGTAGGCCCCATGAAAGCTAAATGTTGTGGGCCCTTTCATACAATTCAGTATCTTGTTGATCTGTCAGAGTGTGTGGGTGGGGTTGTGGGTGAGGGGCTGCGGTCCAAACATAACGTCACTTACACGTGAAAACGAAACTGAAACTTAACATGCTTTCAACATCCGATCACCGACTTCGATGCCTCTGTTCTACAGCAGATCTTACACGAAATGTTCACGACTTCTAGCCTGTACCCACTGGACCCCCTCCTCTGCTCTATGGGACAAATGCTGGGCCCCATGAATGTGTCATGTTTACCCCCCTTACTGGCACCCCAGTGTGTATGTATAGTTTTTTAGGTGCACTCAAATTCTATCATATGGAAACACAATGAAAATAAAGTCTCTTATCAATTATCTGAAATGAACTGAGGTTTAACTAATCTGTTCCAGCCCCAAAAACCACCCAAAAATCCTTTTTCAAAGCTGCGTATGACTCTCATCACCGATTTTTCATCAAATCTGTAAAACCGGAGTCATAGCCTAAGTATTATGAATCCGTTCGTCTTTCTGTGATTCCTCACCTGAATCTCTTCCCTCACGGTGAACAGTTTCACAGTGTACTCCACCGAAAACAGTCCATTTCTTTAGGTCATTCGAGCATTTCTGGAAATTTGTCACGACTTGTACTGTGGGAAGCGGAGCTCCACGAGCCGCATTATGACCACAGCGGCAACAAACACGGAAACGGGTTCGTTGGCTCCTGCTACTGCAGCTGCGTGGAGCTCCACTTCCCAGATCAGACACTTTTCACACTTTGGACAAATGAGGATAAAGTTTTGTACAAACCTGTTTGAAGACGACCACATGCTTCTCCGCTTGCGACGGTGACACCTTCCCCGGCCTCTTCCGACCCTGAGCCGTGGGTGGAATCAGGTGTGAAAGCATCAAAACTGATGATAAGTCACTGTCCCAACCTGTAAAACACAAGGCACAAGATTTTTACAAATAAGATACAAAAAGGATCAACAACTTAGCTTCTTTCTTATAATATATAAAAACAATAGGTCATTTATTACAAGTACATTGTGCACAATTAAATAAAATATCAAAGTTTAAACTAAGGAATGATCTAAACAAAATGGATGGAATGGAATAAATAAATGAATACAATAAAAATAATAATAAAATAAACTAAATAATTCACAGCCGTGGTGACTACATGGGCCATAAACACCCTTCATCTTCTTCAAGGATTATGTTTAAGTTTTGGACATAACTGATGAAAGGTTTCCTTATCTTTTCAGTGTTTTGTTTTTTGTTTGTGTTTGCAGAGGAAGGTTTGTTCACATCTGTCTAAATCCATGTATCACTGGTTCTTTTCATATTCAATTGAGAATCCACAATCGGAAAATGAAAAAATGACTGTTATTTCATTATTCATGTACAAATTAAAAATAAAAAAAAAAAAAAAACCAGTTGTTTTTCATTTTTTCGATTGTACGCACAAATTAGAAATTGTAAATAATCAAATGGACTAAATGTGTGGTTTCATGTTGACATTTTTTATATCTGATTGATATCTGATATCTGATCAACACACCAAGTCAGAAACTTCACAGTCAGACCAAATCCGATACAATAACGAGTCATTTTTCTGTTTTCTGATTGTGGATTCTCAGTTGAATATGAAAAGAACAAATGATCCACAGATACACTGAGTCCCATCTGGTCTTTGAGTCGTTCCAGGCTGTTTTAACTGGATCTGCTGTGGTTTACGGGGTCATCAGGGTGTGTTGATCAGGCCTCAGATATGGATGACGGAACTAAATATTTTAACGTATGACACTGATTTGTTGGAGAAGACGGTTACCATGGTGATCTTCAGTCCCAAACTGAGCGGGATCGGCCGCCCGCCGCAGATCTTCGAGCTCAGGGCTGAATGCAAGCTTCCTGCTCTCCTCCACCACCTTGGCCTTGAACATGTCGGACCACCGCTGCAGAAACCTCCTCGACGTGTCCTCGCCAAACATCAGTACGAAATCCTGCTCGATCTGGATTGAAGGAGACCCGGAATTGAACAAAAACTATTAGATAAAAATCCACAGGGTATGTGCAGGTTTGATGAAGCTGAATTTATGACCTTTAAAACACTTTTCAAAGAGTTTTTGGTCAAATTTCATTTGTTCCATTCATATAAATAACAGTCCGACAGGCCTCAGTTATAATACACCAGCATGCACAAAAAAGTACACAAAAGAATACACCAAGATACACAAAAAATACACTAAAACATGCAAAAAGTATGAAAAAATACACTAATGGACATCAAGAAATATGCCCATTAGTGCTTTGTAAATGTAAAAATTGTAATTCTTTAATATTTGGAATGGACCCCAGGAAGAATAGTGTCTACTTTGGTAGAGACTAATGGGGATCCATAAATACATAAATAAATACACACATTATATAATATATACCATAAATAAATAACAGTCCAACAGGCCTCATAGTTATTATACAATAACATGCAAAAACAAATACCCCACCCCCAACAAAAAAATCAGTCAAGTCAGTTGACAGCAGCAAAAATAAAGTGCAGGGAAGACGGAAAACAGAAAATATACACTTGTGAAACATAAAATATAAAGAGAGAAAAGAACACTATTTATATACGTATTAATATAATGTAGAATGAATCAAAGGTTCAGATGTAATTCTATTGTAAATGAACGTGGGTCATTTGGACCCAAATATGGAAGTAGTAAAACAAAAACTACAATTACATAAATCTGTAAAAGGTCAATTAAACGTAAAAAGCATGTTTTTGGTGAATACCTGGAACATGATGATAATGGATAGAACAACAACTATTCATTACAAAGACAGTAAAACCACCTCACCGGGTCATTTTGACCCACATATGCATCTAAGGGTTAAAGAGAATTAAAGCCTGTATTTAGGTCAAATTGAAGCCTGTTTAAGGATCCGTGGACAGACGGTACAGTCTAATAAACTCTTCAACTGTTGGATCTGGAGGCTCACCAGGCCTGGGACGTCTCTGAACCGGGGAAAGTCCAACAGGACGTTTCTCGACTGTTGGGGATCGAGGACCAGGTTGCGACGGTGGACAAACGTCAGCTTCATGGTGTTTTTGACCGTGTCCACGTCCGCTGACTGTTTCATCAGCACAATGGCGTCCTTGCATTCGGCTTCACCCAGAACCGTTACTGGAACGAACTGGGACTCCCGTCGGACTGTCGGACCTCCGGACGGTTGCTCGCCACTCAGCGCCTTCACGTGGACGCCTTAACAGCCACAGAAAAAACAACTAAACACGTGTCAGAGTCAACGTCAGTGACATTTACATCAGTTTCCAAAAAAGGACTGTTCAACAAAAGCTTCTGTACGTTTAGTTTCTGATCTGATCCTCCTTTTTTGTCGAAACTGTGATCGCTTCTCGATGGGAATGGATCTCTGGATAGTTTTAATCTTCCAGGCCAAGTATCCGCCGCCGCTCTCAGCGTTGTAATAATGTTCCTTAAAAAGTCAAACGAAAATAAAAAATGGAAGGAAAAACAACAGACTTAATATGCTTCAACACAGCATTTAACCATTTAAAGCAGTGCTATTAGTCTTTTTTAAACTGAATTGGTTCCTTTTCCATCCTTTCCCTGTGCTCTCCATAAACTGTAAATGCTCTGCT
>JAPQRP010047162.1:0-13995 GCA_037367295.1 Apogon hyalosoma | reverse complement strand
GTAAATGCTCTGCTTGGCTCTGAATTCTTCATTCATTCAACTCCACAGCTCCATCTTCAACCCTATTTTTTTGGAGCACTGGCCCTTTAAATGCACATGAGCCACTTCAGGCCCCGCCCCCTCCTGGTTGTTGGCTGTGCTGCTCTGTCCCGTTCAACCAACAGTTGAACATTTTCAGTAATGGGCTCCAAGTTCGGACATATTTTCAGTTTTTACTCCAACCGCTGCTGCCGACAAACAATTATGTCGAACTCGGAGAAATGTTCGTCCGAAGTCTGGACCTTATATGTGCAAATGTGGTGACGGAACTAGTTATAAAACATAACCAGTTACGAAGGAATTAAAACAGGTTGTAGAAATCCACTCGATTTTTGCCAAAATTAATATAAAGGATAGCTTTGCAGCAGCTTGAGGGTTCAAATTCAAACTGTATGAAATACTAGGGTCCAAATACACAAAGAAATGAACCACAGACTCATAAAAGTGGGTTTAGATCAATATGAGCCCTTTAAGACTTTTTAAGGCTACTTAGAACTGAATTTAAGGCCCATTTCACAGCCATACTGGCAAAAATTTGACTCCTACAATTTGGTAAAATGTATTTATTTACTCCAACGCCTTGAATCCCACTGTTTTGAGTCATTTCTCACCGGTGGCTGCAAAGTTAACGATAATTGGTTCCTAATGATTGGGTTGGAACAGGTGGAACCGAGTCGACTAATGTTACTTTCTTTACACCTTGGACATTTAACAGACACATTTAAACACAACACAGCCAACAAGTTTATAGCAACATAACTTAAGACCTACCGTATCAAATTGAATACCTTTTAAAGACTTTTTACGGCATTAAATGCAGATTTGTATCTGTGGAACCCTGCATCTCACAAGTAAAAAGATCTATTTTCAAACCTTAACAGAACAAAAGGATCTATGGACCTACAGTAACAGCCTGTGGGGGTTCTGTTATGATCTGGGGTTGAAGTCGGTCCGGTCTAGATTCACAACTTTGTGTCCATTAAATGAGGTCAGCTGAACGTGAATATACTGAATGACCAGGTCGGAACATCAGTGGATGTTTTTCTTTGCTGATGACACAGGCGTATTTCAGTTTTTAAGTTAAAATTAAAAAAAATAATAATAAAAAATTAAATTCGGCCATCAAACTATGCACTGCAGCTCTGCTGGTGGTAAATGTGGGTGAAATTTGAATCAGGTGAATAGTCTTCGAGAGATCGGTTGGTCATAGAAACGTTATCTTCCCGTGTCATCGCTGATCACAGGGATCATGCTAATGCTAACTAGCTTCTGTAAAGCAGGGTTAGGGTTAGTCCTGAGCATACGTCCATGTGGACAGTGGACTGTCTTCTGCACCCATTGGCTAAACACCAACAGGAAACAGAACTGTACAGACGTAATTTTGATTCCTGAAGGTCTCGTGACCTTCCTGCTTTTTCTGTTTTGTTTTTTCATTTGAGCGATTAAATTAGGGGCGAAAAGCGTGTTGTTACGAACATGTACCGAGTAAAATATTCCTGATAGCTGATCAGTAATGCCTTACACTGCTGCGTTAACGGATTAGATTTATATAACGCTTTTCTATGAACGCATACTCAAAGCGCATACAGTGGATCCATTATTCATTCACTCACACATTCTCACTCTGGTGGTGGTAAACTACATATATAGCCACAGCTGACAGAAGCGTGGCTGCCAACTCGTGCCTACGGCCCCTCCCACCACCACCGAACATTCCTACGCATTCATACACCAGTGTGAGTGACAGCACTGGAGGCAAGGAGGGGGAGGTGCCTTGCCCAAGGACACAACAGCGAACGACTAGGGGACAGAGTGGGATTCAAACCGCCAATTATTGGACAACCCACTCTAACTTCTTAGCCACGCCCCTAACCCTAACCCTGACCACGTCACCCGTCAGTGGTTATAATGTTATGGCTGACTGGTGGGTTTTCCTTGATAAAAATATTAGATGATCATCAGTTAATTGTTGCTGCTTCAACTTAACGAGCAGGAAGTTTCCAAAATGTCAAACTCCTCCCGACTGACTTTCACATTACTTCCATGGGTGTGTCATTAACGCATGATGCCTGAAGTTGTTTCCTAAACTGTTCCAGGTGATAAACTTCTAATAGAGCGATAATATTTACCATCCAGCACCACTTGGCTTTTGACCATCGTTCAGTTTCGATAGCAGTGATAAATCAATTAGATTGTGTAATAAAACATCACAGACTGTGTGAACTGTCAAACCCCCCCCCACCACCACCACCACCACCTCCAGATAATTACATATCATGCGTGGTTTTTAAAGCCTGGTGAAAAACCGACTCATTAACGCACAAACATAAACACATGTACATCCAAACACTGAATTCTGAAATAAACAACAAGTCACCATTAAAAAGAATCAGTATTTTATTAGTGCTGCCTATGTAAACAGTAAAAACACAGTAACAACGTAGAAGTAAAGCAGTATTAAAACTAATTTGGGCTTACTTGCAAGTGCATGCATGTACAGCACACAGAACAAACCAGTGCCAGAGTCAGTCTGTCAGATCCAGATTTCACGGTCGGACCTGAAATCTGGCCGTGACCTACAAAATCAGCTTCGCTTCACGCTACCTGGTCTGGCGGGTTTGGAAACCCTGTGGCGACGCGCGACGCCAAGCTCTGGTGTGAGTCACTGGGGTCACGTGAGGTTAATGATGGAGGTTAATTTTTCGACGTTTTTCAGCGTGGACGGTTGGCGCGTTCTGCTGGGTCACGACTTTATCAGATGAGCGCTGACTCCCTGACGTTCTTCAGTGGGAGGCTGGTCTGGTATCTGGACGACAGCTCCCTGAAAAGAGAAGAACGGGGAGGAGGACGGATAATTATACAGCGTGAAGGAGCCACACAGTTTAGCGGAAACTTTTACCGAACCACAATCGACACTTCACATATTATTGGAGAAGTAAAGATAATGTAATTTAACACGGCATGAGCAAAAATGTCAATCTTCCCTACTTTATACTGCCGAAGAAAGATGGTTTCCTGCTTTACACTTGTTTTCCTTTGGGTAAATATGTTCGTTTTAACCCAAAAAGACACTGAATCTGAAACCATCTGCTGATCTAAACCGTTAAATACATGTTGATCCATTAATCCTCTCGATGCATGTAAATAATTGGTGTAAAATACAGTTATTCATCTTTTCATGGTCATCAGATATGACCCATTTGGACGTTCAGAGGCTTTATAGTTACCGTGGAAACACCATCATCTTCTATAACACTGATTCACCAGTAAAACCCATGGAGTCGGATCAATGACAGTGGATGGACACACTGGGTTTATGCTCAGGTAATAACAGATTTGCTGAAAAAGTCACTTTTTCTTCAGTTTTCTCTGCTTCTGATATAATAACCTTTGAATTTAGTGAGTTTCCTTGAACATCTAAATTAGATACAGGACATTAAATGTAGGAAAATACATGATTTACAGTGAAAAATGCAAAATGCAGAGTATGATTTTACAATAAATGGTGATAAACCACTGAAGAAAGGTTAAATGGAGAGAAAAAATTCATTTGGGAACTGCCGCACACCGACCCATTCAGTTCAGAGGCTTTATAGTTACCGTGGAAACACCATCATCTTCTATAACACTGATTCACCAGTAAAACCCATGGAGTTGGATCAACGACAGTGGATGGACACACTTGTTTTTACATGAAGTTATTGATTTATTTGCTGAAAAAGTCACTTTTTCTTCAGTTTTCTCTGCTTCTGATATAATAACCCTAAACCTTAATCTGAGCTTTTATGAACTTTTATCTACATGATCAGTGAATTACATATAGAAAAATACCTGAAATTCACTGAAAAAAACAAAACAAAAACACACAAAGTACAGAGGAAAATATAACAGTAAATCAAGGTCAAGGTCGGGTTTATTTCTATAGCACATTTATAACAACGCAGTGTCCGAAGTGCTGTACAAGGATAAAGGTGATACAAAATATAATAAAACTATATGTAAATAACCAATATATAACCAATAAATGGTGATACATCATTTAAGAAAGGTTAAATTAATGTGGGACGTGACATAAAAGTCGCACTGGGTCTTTATGGGTTAACAAACTGAATTTATTTTGTTATTACTAGTGTACGTGGCAGCTGCTATTTTGTCCTGATCACCTTTATTTATTAATGTATATGCTCTGATATTAGTTCCTTGTACACATAAAAATGCTTAGTTTTTTTCCTGTGCTCAAAACGAATGAATGAATGAACAATCTCTGGCCCTTTCTCCGTAGAACTGAGTATTTAAAACTGTTGGAGAACTCTGCTACGCCACTGTCACGTCAACAGAGGCAGAAAACCTCACTTTCAGGAAGGAGCAGAACACAAAAACATCGGCCTCAGTTAATCCTGGGGTTTTAAATGTCGTATTGTATTTCTATTTGCAGTTTCCGTCTTTGGTTTTCATACCAGCGCGACCGGACGACAGAATTTCCCCTCCGTCCACTTCACTACGACCCGCTCTTTTCTGTATTTCTCCCATCGTGTAATATCTCCTCCTACCCGCGAAACACCACATATTTCTGAAACTCCACCAAGATTCGCGTTCTCAGCATCTCAAATGACTCGTTGCTCGTCGGCCAAAACCAACTAATACAGTAAACGTTGGAGGCCCAGTAAACCACAAACATGTGAACACACCCTATCTTACCACCTCATTAGCAGAAAAACAGTCGTGCCAAATCACAAATCAGCACTTGTTTGTTTTACCCTTTCATGATTTAACCCTTTAACCCCTGACGTGTCTGTGCTGAGCGTTCTGCATGTATGATTTATTTGAAATATTCAGAATAATATTTGCTCAATAGGAACATTTTCAAAACATGCTGACAGAACAGACGTCTGAGCATGCTCAGTGCATCCTTTGCCACCTCTGGAATGGGGGGTAAAACACAGAGCAGTGAGTGAGGCCGACGCACTATAAAAATAGACAGTTTGAGGTTTTTTTGTTTTTTTTTTAATACCGTTTTCCTTGTGTGTGTGTTTTTTTTTTTTTTTTTTTTTTACTGTTTGCAGTGTAGTCCTGATTTCCCTTTATTTTCTCGCCGCGTTTTCCGACTTTTGACTGTGCAAGTGCTACCTGGAGTTCATCATCGTATCTTATCGCGCTGATGCTGAATCCATTCCTGGGCACTGCTTTTAGCTTCCCGAGGGTCTTGGTCAGAGCAATGAGGGCCCAACGGGTCCGATGACCAAAGGGTCAGCGGTTCAAATCCTCCTCCGACTGTCCGAGTGTCAAAGCGTCACTGGGTAAGACACTGAACGTTAACTTGCTCCCAGCAGGGCCCGTTGGGGCACCCATTGGGGTAAGAGTGTTCATTCACATGGGAGGCTTTGTAAAGTGCCTTGGGTACCATAAAAAATATAAGTACCAACCATTTACCAGTACAGGATGCGTTCCACTGATGGGTCCGCTGCACCACAGGGGCTTTCAGGGCTGTGATCAGGTGGCTGGTGGTGAATCCCCACTTGTGGCAGTTGTCATTAGTTTGCCCAACCCCTCCTGGAGAGGGATGTTCCACTGGGTAAGCGCTCTTGGATGCTCGGTACCGCCTCATTTTGTGGCTGCTGGTCATTTTCACGCCACCTCTCAAGCCTGTACGGTGCTGCTTGTGATGGCTCTAGCCCCTCCACTGTTGAAAAGCTTTTCTGAGACTTGAGTCGTCATCTCACTTCCTGATGGCCATGGAGTGAGTGTCTTCTGGGGTCACTGGTTTGTTTGGACTTTTCAGTTTTTAGTTCAACCCCGTATCAAAAGGCAGCTGGACTGATTTAGAAAAAAAAAGGAGCCCCAAAAACAAAAACTACCGGGACAAAATTCAAATACTTGTTGTTCGGTGTGTTCCGGTTCACACTTCGTGTTCAACATCCGAAATCTCTTAAAAAAAAAAAAAAAAAAAAAGAGTTTGTTCGAGGTGCTCTTTGGAAAAAGGGATTCATAAAGTCGACGGTGAACCCAAAACCTTTGATTTCCTGGTGAAGGTTTGAAGTATTTTTTAAGGTCTATGTATGGAGCACGCCATGAGAATAAAGGCTTTTTATTGCTTAGAGTGCCTTCTTCCCATTTGTCATCCTAAATCTCTTACTGAAGTACACTGAGTGCCTCATTTAATAAAAACCTGTCAAACTTCAATTCCTCTCTTTGTCCTTTTCTGTTTTTCCACCTCGTTTTGACCCTAAAACACACAGCAAAGCAAAACCACTGAAGAAAAGGAACAACTCACAAGAGCACATTTACCTGGAATGATGTCTCAGGGGTTAAAGGGTTAACGCATAAACAGATTTTTTGGGTCCTTTACGTCGATCTTTCGTTGTGGCAGACGTTAGCATGATTACGCACACACGTTGGACTCTGTGTGACCTGGTATTTGTTGTCAGAGCTGTTTTGACCTTGCTCCATCAAACCACTTATAACTCAGCCTGCTTTCACTCACCGTGACATAAACACCACTCCGGCTCTTGGATGTTGGCTTAAAACGTCTTCCTGAAACTGTGGCATGCGAACGGAGCGTCTGCGTCTGGAACGGCGGTATGGGAGTATCTGTGGGAGTACGTTCCCTCGTCTTGAGTGTGTGTTGGGTTGAGTGGTTGTCGTTCGGCCTCGTTTTCATTGTGTGTACGTGCAGCGATTACCCTGAGCAGGTTATCCACGGTGGCTTTAGCCGCATGTGGCTGGAGACAGACCCAACCTGATGGTAAACAGCTATTCACCCCCAGTCTGGCCCGACCACAATACCAGCCTATGGAGGTAATTCAATGGAAGGGCCGACGCTATAGTGATGGCGCTCCTTAACCCATATGGTCGAGTCAGTCTATCCGACCATTAAAATGTAGTGTGCACAAGCCTGTGGAGAAACCAGCGAGGTGGGCCCCATGCTATTCAGTCCACAGCCTTTAAATGAACCCGGATAATCACTTTAAACCCCGAGGGGGAAAAAACCTACAATGCTACGGCGAACACAGAGACAGAAAGGAGCAAATGTGCAAAAAACGGAGCTCGGACATGAAAGAAAACCGAGAAGCTGGAGAACAATGCACCTCATGCCACCCACGAACTACGATCGCAAACAACTCCGCATGGAAACGGCATTTTTCAAGGTCAAATTCAAGCGCTTTTAAGGGCCATTTTCACCCTATCGCTGGAGTAAAATCCATATACTCAGGATTACGTTTTACACTTTTTTTTTATCACGACGTACATTTTATTATGCTTAGAAACATCTAAAATTATGTTTCGTAACAGCAAAAAGTTTATAAATTAAAGAAGACAAAGTTGTATCAAAAAAAAAAAAAAAAAAAAAGGGGGAGACACTCGGTGCGCCTTGTACCGTAAACAAACATATGAATGCAACCAGAAAGATGTCCGACTGGGGAGACGCCGAGATTGCACCAGGATGCTAGATAACAATCGCAACCCACAGAAAGTATGGTTTGACTTACGTGAGCGTTCAGTCCGTATCTACTGTGTAATCATCACACAAACCCGAGTCTGAAACCTTGGGAGAAAAACAATGTGGTTGCGATCAGTTGTATCTAACCTGGGAGATGCGTTGACATGCTGAGGCTTGACAGACTCAAACCCACACTTATCATTTAACAGCACTGATGTAAAGCAGGGCTTGGATTATGAGAGTGTGTCTAGGCTGATTACAAAATTAGCAGTGATATATTACCTTTTATATCTCATTGACTTGGATTTCAGTCTTGTGTCAGCGTAGAGAAGCTCAGTATGAGGCGCACTAAGAGGCTCCAGATTAGCTTGAAGTGTTAACTTTATGGAGATATTATTTTTGGGTGAAGTTACAGAAATAATTATGGCACTTTAAACAGATAAGAGTGAAAAGACTTACTGTATATTTGGTTACATAACAGGAGGGGAATGTTATCTAAACCCACAAAGACTCAAATATCCACCTCAGACCAAAACCATCTAAAGATTTCAAATGTTTAACACCTGTTGATCCACTAATTCTATCAATACATGTAAATAATTGGTGTAAAATACAGTTTTTTGTCTTTTCGTGGACATCAGATATGACCCATTTGGACGTTCAGAGGCTCCGTAGTTACCGTGGAAACGCCGTCATCGTCTACAACATTGATTCACCAGTAAAACCCGTGGCGTTTCCTCTATCTGTCATGTTTAACGGTTTTCTTCCACCACATTAGCGCTTCGTAGTCTATGTGGTGTTTTATTATGTTGCTCGTTTGTCCTGGACAACAGATGGAAATTAGCTTCTCTGTTAAATTTGGTGCACGCGTCTTGTTCTTTGCAACTAATGCCAATACACGCTGTCCTGTAACGAACTACATAAATACAAATACAATGACAGTGGATGGAGGTGCTTGGTTTATGTTCAGCTGATGATATATTTGTACTGAAAAAGTCACGTTTTCTCAAGTTTTCTCTGTTTTTGGAGCGATACACCTACAATGTAATCTCAGCATGATGACTGAAGTACCTGATCAGTAAATTTAATATAAGAAAATATCAGATTCTTTACTGAAAAAAGGGGAAAACAGAGAAGATAATACTATGAAAAATGGTGGTTAATCCCTTCAGCAAGGTTGAATAGTGAGAAAAAAGTCTATTTGGGAAGTGCCACAAAAGTAACACTGGGTCTTTAAATCAAATCAAATCCAATCAAATTTTATGTATATAGCGCCAAATCATAACAAAAGTCATCTCATAAAAACCGGAACCAGACGCTCGTTAAAGAATTACATCTGCCCAGTGTTACCGTGCAAAATAAGGCAACTTAAAAGGGAGGCTGTGGAAGAAGACGCTGTTGCACAGTGTCATGGTAAATGCATGAAGCGTTAAAAAAAAAAAAAAAAAAAAAAAAAAATAAATGGGGTGTTTATTATGCATCCTGAGGAGGAAGTGCAGATGATAGATGATGAACAGCGCCTCATGCATTTACCATTCCCCACCGACATTCTGGATGAACTGAATCTTCTCTGAACGCTGAAAATCTGAAGGCTTTCGTGTAAATCGCTTAAGCCGTCGTCAACCAGGACACGCGTTATTTTCACAGCAGGAATTCACTGTAATCTCGAGCGACTTCCAAACGTTGCGTGATGCACTATTGACGTGAGTCGACCACGACAGCTTTAGGCTTTTTCACCAAATTCATTGTGGTTCTTGGACCAGGACGCCAGTTGACAGATGGTGTTTTACAGCGGACATGTTATCCTATCCAGTTCCACCATTTGACAACAGTAATCCTTTAATATTTTTTGGTTTTCTTATTATTCATTGTTGCATGAAACCAGTCTACTTTTTCTTGCGCTACCCACAAGATGACCAAACCGTCAATATGCACTGGGTTTCATTGGCAAACGTTACATATTTATTTTGCCAGTGGATCCTCAGCCTTTTCGTTTATTGTTGTCTTCTCCAGCTCACACAACCACACAATTATACTTCATTTCAAGGGGAACATTATTATTATTTCTTTGGTATGAGCCCAAAGCCAGCTTTCAGGGTTCCAAATCAACCAATATGGTCCAACATTAAGGGTTGCCTGCTCCCCATGTTGGGCAAGAAACTCGCATGTTGGCAAATGGAATGGAGCAAGTAGACGCAATTAAACACAACACAGCAGACATGTTTTTTTTTTTTTTTTTTGGTGGAGCTGATAATTAGAGTAACTTTCCTTTCACCTCTATTGAAAGCTGCTCATTTGCAGTACCAAGAAAAAGTGTTGTTTGGCGTTGAAGGATTTGGATGAAACTAATGTACTGAGTAATTTTCCCAGAGTACGAGGTAATGCTTCTAAAATAGAGTCCATTTTCAAGCACCTCTCTAGTTTCCAAAAAAAAAAAAAAAAAAAGAGTTTGCTGGATTTCCATAAGAAAAGCTAACAGGATTTTGCTCGTGTGGTATAAATATAGTAGCACTTCTTTAACGGGAATATTTCACCTTAATTCCGGAGCGACGTCCGTGTGAATGAAATGGTGGGATCATTTGGTTCCACCTCTGTCGCACCTCTGGCGGTAGCGACAGAGCCGTGATTAAGGTGGAACCGTGATTCCGGAACGCTACGGAAAAGGAACACCCCATCCTTCCGCAACCGAGGTGTGACGTTTGGACGACGTATTGAGTGTGCGACTCCCGCGCCAGGGGGATTTCGAAATGAGCGCGGGCCGTGTACAGTAAACAAACATATGGACGCGACCGGAAAGATGTCGAACTGGGGAGACGCCGAGATCCGCCAGCTGTTGTCGCTTCAAAACGGAGGACTCTATCCGTGCTAACATTTGTGGAACGGTGACAGACTCTGGAGAGGTCAGCAACACCGCCACGCTTCGGGTATTTTCGACGCAGAAGTTATACGTCACACTATAAGCTGCGCTGCGTCACCGCCCCTTTGATTCCGTAACACAGGTCCGCTGAGTAAAAGTCCAGCCTGGAACTCGGTCAACGGTGGAAAAAAGGTGGGCTCACCATCTCCCCTTTTTCTGGGATCTCTGTGTAAAAGTGGCTACAGCGAGCTGCTGGCGATTAACATGTTAATCTGCAGTTGTTGGACGTGGGTGGAAAAGCAGCGCCTGTCTGCCTGAGACGTGCGACCAGCTGCTGCAAACCTGACTATGAGAAACCAACCTCTGTCCCATGCCAAAGAGTAAACATTACGGCGGCTTGTAATGAAAACATGTGACACTTTGTAAGAACAGTATTTGTTTAATTTAACACAAGGCCAAGACTGAGATTAGGGCTCGGAAGATGTTGTGGTGTTGAAAAATGCAAAAGCGGAGGTCATGGGAAAAAAAACGGCTGGGTGTCTGTCGTGTGTGGGCGACGGCAATTTGCTCCGTTGTCACAAACTGGCGAGTTAATATAGTTTCCATTCATAAGAACCACAATGAGGCTGTTGAAACATGAAGGGTGGGTGTCATGTTGGGTCCACGCTACAGAGTGGTGGGAAGCATTTAGACTAAGGTGGCTGGGTAACATCAGTCAGGTGAACACACACACACGCACACACACACACAGACGCACACGCACACACACACACAGACGCACACGCACACACACACACAGTCAGTAGAGTGTATTGTACGCTTGGTACAGTAATGGGAAAGTGTTAGCCAGGTAACATCAGACAGGTGGACTGAGCTCAGGTTGCTTTTAAGATTATGTGCGCACACACACACACACACACACACGCACACACACACACACACACACACACACACACACACACACACACAGGGCATATAAAACTGCTGACACAAACACAGCCTACACAGCTAGTAGATCAGTATAAGAAAATCGATATATTTCTATACATAAATACATAAACAAATCCATAATCAGCTGTGAGGAATTCACACATATCCACCGAAACCTGAACAAAGAGAGTGATTATTACGTCTCTGCTCCGGCGGACACACGTCGTGCATAATTTAAATTCAATTACACTGCAAGAAGGAGGAGGAAACTGGAGAGAGGCGCACAGGAGACCAGTAAAACCATTTCCTTTGCAGTGACTCAGCAAGTCCCAGCGGCCGGGCTCAGGTTCTCAGCCGCCTCTGTCTTAACTAAGCTCCGAGCACACGGAGGCGTAGGTGAAACCTGAAACCAGCCGCCACTTACCGCAGCTCAGGTGTAAGAGCAGGACGGCACCGACAGGTCATCGCCGAACAACGGGCAAATGTATCGACCACGAAGAGTTAGGTTCGGAGAAACATACGGGGATTTCTGATTTGATTCGACAGGATGTGTGAGGGGTGTTTGTGTACAAGGGAATCATGTTTTCAGCGTTTAGACCGTTCCTACGAATATCCCAAACTGTCATTTAAAAGTTTATTCCCATGACCTGGGAATAAGATAAATTCAACACAACACTTATAAACTTATTGAAAAAATGAACTTTCTTACTAAAATAAATGAAAGGATAAAGTTGCACATACCACGGTTATAATAGCTTTTCCAGCTCGTATTTTTTTTTAAAATTTCAGTTTAGTTTCAGTTCGTTTTTAAAGCAGGTTTGCTCGTTTACTGTTTTAAGCTAGATTGTGTAGGGGACATGACATTCAAAATATGTCAGAAAAAGTACTAACCTCCTTTTTTTATTCTCTTTTTTATTTTCTGTCGGCTCAGTTGTTATTTTTGTATATCACAGTTTGTACTTCATTGATTTTCTACTGCACAGACTTTGTTATAATGTTCTTTTTCCTGCTGTTGCCCCTTCTCGGAGGGCCTTAGGGTTGGTTTGGGTATGGGGGGGTGAGGGTGGTATAAAAGGCAATGTATAATGTACGCACTGTAATTCCACTTCTTTGGATGTACTGTTACGTTGCTCAAAAAAAAAAAAAAAAAAAAGACTAAGTACTACACATACAAAATACTACGCTGAACTACTGTATGTAATAAGTTACTTTATTTAAGCTTTCTAAAAACACATTACAGTGGCTATCTTTTCTTTTACCTAGTTTTTATTTTTATTTCAGTTTAATTTTTTCCTTTTTTTTCTCTTTATTTAAATATCTTTTTGTTTCCATAAATATCCTTCACGTTTTCCTTTACAACACTGGAATATTTAAAGACGACCACACTTTCACTACAAAACATGCTCTTTTAAATAAACCCGTTCAGTTGCAGGACCGCTGCATGTTTGGTTCGCGTGCGTCTTTGCTGTGTTTGTCAAACTCAGTGATTACAATGATATGAAAGATGAGATTTTGTGATTTTGCTCCGCAGTTGAAAGATTCTATTGAATTTCCAGCGTGGCACAAAGGTGAAATCTGAGCCTCGGCGACATGTTAAACAACAAGTGAACAGAGAATACACAGACTCAAAGTGAGGATCTGATCGCAACCATCCGCATGAAATCGGCCTTTCTGCAGTTTTCCGTTAACCAGGTTCACTTGACGACTCAGCGACGGGTTCTGCCTTTCACAACCGGAGACAAAGGACTCAGTCATTCAGAGTCGACCTTTACAGCTGCTCTCCCTCATCCTGTCGTCGGCAGGTGTTCCCGCTAAGATACTGCATCCATCAGATACAATCTGAGATACGGGCCAAAGGAAGTACCGGGGAGTTACTAAAGACTTCTACCACGACGGTTCATTGAAAGTAAAACCACGTTCAACAGGGTAGTAGTGATGTGATATCTGTATTACTTCCACTGCTAGTTATAAAGGATATGAGGGTAGGTTATTTCACTTTTCCCTCAAAAGCAGGGCTGTCAAACTCATTTTAGTTCAGGGGCCACATTAAGCCAAGTTTGATCTGAGGTGGGCCGGACCAGTGAAATAATAACAGAATAATATATGAATAATGTCAACTCCAAACTTTCCTCTATGTTTTAGACCGAAAAAAGTAAAATTATGCGATGAAAATGTTTCCATCGACCAACTATCCTTTAAAACCATGTGAATAACATGAACAAACTGACATTTCTTAAGAAAACTAAGTTCAATTTTAACAATATTCTGTCTCACGTGTAAATTACAACTTACAGATCACAGTGGATCTACAAATACACCAAACATTTAATAACAGGCAGAATGTTGGTAAACTTACACTTAAGACATTACAAATAAATGTTCATATTTGTTCAGGTTATTTGTGTTTTTGTGAAATGATAGTTTATTGTAAATACAGTAAAATGTCATGAAAATGTTTACATTTACCGAGAAACATTAAGAGTGGTGAGTATTTATAGGTTATTATGATAGTATTTTACTGATCCGACCCACTGCAGATTAAACTGGTCTGAATGTGGAACCTAAACTAAAATGATTCATATCTTCTGTGTAATTTTTGCATTTCACAAATTCCTCCCATGGGCCAGACTGGACCCTTTGGCGGCCGGTATTGGCCCCCGGGCCGCATGTTTGAGACCTCTGCTCTAAAGGCTGCACATGCTGTTAATACTGTTAATAAAGACACATACTA
>JAPQRP010047086.1:0-14001 GCA_037367295.1 Apogon hyalosoma | reverse complement strand
TATTTTGTTTTTTATTTATTCTTCTGTACAGCACTTTGGTCCACTGTGGTTGTTTTAAAGTGCTTTACAAATGAAGTAAAGAGAGAGAGCTTTACTGTTAATCTTCCCCCTGTAAGTCGCTTTGGAAAAAAGCGTCTGCCAAATGCATAAATATAAATGTCAGCATCACCATATCTGAGTATAGACCAGAGTTCCCTTTAACTATGAAGCTTAATTGGACAAAATAAACACTGATTCTACTACCACTGACCAAGTTCAAGTGTTGTCGTACCCTGCGGCATCCATCCGTCTGTCTGTCCATCAGTGTCAGTGCAATTACTCCTCACCAAATCATCTGATCTCCTTCATAGTTGGTATTTAAATACAACTTAGGAAGACACTAAAGGAGTCTGAAGAGGTTTGATGGTCCCCACTATTGAACATCAAGGAAAGTATCATCACCTGTGTGGAATTATTTCAAGTAGAATGATGCAGACTGAGAGTCAACAAAGTCAAATGTTGTCAGAAATACAAAGTGTGGCGGAAACCTTTTCAGTGAGGAAATGATGACAGCAATAAGGTTGTTAATTCTACAATTATTTATTACTGAAACAACCAATAAGAATCAGCTGTACTCATCAACAATAATCATCAATCAGAATTACAAGAAGCAACTTACTGTACTGCAGACAGGGTTCAATCTTCCTAAAGACTGAACAACGAAAGTCTAAAGACACCAGATTTTATACAGTCACAGTTACGTATGCACATAGTTCATACACAGTTTAACTCAGAGTCAAGGTATAGCACACGACAGATGCTTACATTGTTTGCTTTTGGAGCTCATTATTGATTTATCCTGTTCTTTAAGTTCAGCATGGACAAAGTCCTAGACTGTGAAACAGATTTATCTACAACAAGATTAAAGAAGAATTAAATCATTTTCCTCCACACAAAGTAACACAGATTGGTTTGATCATTTAACCCTTTACCCCCTGAGCCCTGATTCTAGGTAAATGTTCTGCTGTGAATCTGCGTCTGTTTCAGGTTCATTAAAGCTGCTGTGAGTATGTGCTTGCGTTTCTTTTCTTCAGTGGTTTTGTTTTACTGTGTGTTTTAGAGTCAAAACGGTGGAATAAAAGACAGAAAAAGACAAAGAGAGGAACTGAAGTTTGACAGGTTTTTACTAAATAAGGCACTGGAGTGTACATCAATAAGAGGTTTAGGATGTTGAGCATCAACTGTGAACTGGAACAAACTGAACAACAAGGATTTGAATTTGGTCCCAGTAGTTTTAGTTTTGGGCTCTTTTTTCTAAATCAGTCCAACTGCTTTTTGGTACCTGTTTAACTCCATAAAGCAGTTACATGGTTAAAACACAGTAAAAATAAAATTAAGGAAAATTACCTCAACACTGGAAACAACAGTAAAAACAAAAAACACAAGGAAAATGGTGTTAAAAAAAAAAAAAGCCCAAACTGTCTATTTTTATAGTGAGTCGGTCTCACTCACTGCTCTATTTCCCCCCATCCACAGGTGGTGGGGGTGGACTGAGCATGCTCATATGTCTTTGGAAAGAACAAGGTCTATTCTATCAGCATGTTTTGAATTTTTTCTATTGAGCAAACAATTTAATTTTTATGAATATTTAAAACAAATCATACATTCAGAATGCTCACCACAGACATCAGGGGTTAAAGGGTTAATACAAATGGAGATATTTATGAGACTAACTTTTTCTTCCAGCAGACACAATATAAGGGGGTTTCCTCTCTCATCCAGGCCATATATTTTGTGTCTTTATTCAAAGGTCACATGATTACTCCTGACTGATTGATGACACACCCTTTAGGTGGCTTCTCCACCCTTATCACCACATAATCTAAACTGTAAATCAGTCCAGCTGCGTTTTGACACCTGGTTGCTAACCACAAAAAGACAAACGCCCCCAAAGATGTCACAACACCCCCTGGGGGGCAGTACAAACCCTGTTGAGAAACACTGAAATGGAGGTTGACTGACACCCTGGAACATTTTCTAGCTAGAAAAAATGTTAGCTAACTCCTACCTAACAACATAAACAGGGATCTGTGTTTCAGTGCAACTAAAATAGGGACTGATGATGATAATAATGTGTTGGTATTGAGTGGTAGAAGTAAACAAATGTGTCACATGTCCTGGTTTAAACCAGGTACTATATTTGACCAACTCTGGACAGTAGCACATCGCTTTGAGACCTCAGAGTCTGAGTCGCGGAAAGGTGGGAAGGGCGGGGTGTAATGTAATGTACTGTATATGGTTTTAACATTTTTCTAGCCTCTCAAAAATGGACATAAAATAATAAATAAATAATGTCTGAAATTGTAGGGGTGTTGGAATTAAATTTAGGCTAGAAATGCCACTGATCCACAGCAACAAACTGTTTTGGGTACTTTTTTATTCTTAATTTGCAGGGGCATTGTCCTAAAGAATCACCCCTGTCATGGTACAAGGATTTGTTCTTTTAAGTAAAAATATTCAAGCAGAAAAGTTCTTTTCAAAATATTTTGCAGTACATACTGAAAGAAAGGTGGTCATGTTAAATATTGTTTTTATAGTGAAAAAACGTGTACTTTAGGTGTGTCCATTTCTGATACAATTAAGGTTGTAGTGGTAATAAACCTCTTTTAGAATTCATACTCTGTCATCTGGGAATAAAGATTCGTAACCACCGGGTTTGCACCTTACACTATTGAATTATTCTGTCCAGGAGAAAAGGGTAGTTTCTCTGCTGTCTGTCATAAAGCAGAGCTGTTGACTGATGAATTCTAATGAGATGCTGCAGCTTGTCTGGTGTTTAACACCTTGCTGTTTGTCTATTCTCTATTGGCTTCTGTTGCAGTTCACTTCAGTTAACCCTGTAAAGCCTGAATCATTAAATCGTTGACAGAAAATTCCAGTTGTTTGAAACTGGAGCCTTTATTGGTCCTTCTGAACAACCGAAAAAACATGTTTTTCAAATATCAATTTCCATGTACGAGTTTCAATTTTGTATCATATTTGATACATCGGGTCTCAATGCTCAAATATTATTTGTGAACAAACTAAAACATAATGTAACACAAGCATGTCTAACAAATTGGTAATTCCTTTTCTAAATTGTCAAAGTTCTGCATGCTTCCTCATTAATGACAGTCTTGTAGTGTCACTGGAAAGGCCTCTGGTGAATGAATTCCTCCCCCTGGTGAATTATCTGTCTATTGCATGTATCTAATTGTATACATGAGGTTTTTCAAGAAAAAAAAATATCACTGATCATGTAGAGGGCTTCAAAACTCATGTATCAGATATGATATGTTTGCCATTATAGGATTAAAGCCAGTGTTGCTGGCAGAAAAGTGAAGAAATGTAGCCCTGACCTAAAATGGCACAATGTAGCCGATAGAAGAAAAAGAATAGGACTGTGAACTGAACTAGCTATCCTTGCATCATAACCCATCCTATATTATAAAAGGGAAGTGGACTGTGTCTCAGGAGCACAAAATCTGTACAGAGCTGACTACTGCAGTTTGTCATACTTATGTATTTTTGGTCAAGGAACAGACTAGCGAAAATGACAATTTGATAAGACCAATATTTTGGAAGATTTTTAGTGATTTTTGGAATAAAAACGGCCTCCCAGTGTATGTATTTTTCTGCCTTTTCTGGTCTCCTGTCTTCTACATTATAAATTGTATTTTCTTAGCCTTAATTCTTTTCTGATTGTAACTTCTTGATGCTTGATTTGTTTTTGCCTTCTTTATTGAGCACCTACCAGCCCAGAGTGGCTAATCGGGAGAGTCAGGAGGATTCCCGATAGGCTGGCTCATGTCAGTCTCAAGTTTGGGCTGGTTGGATGGGAAAAATAATTTTGACACTTACCTATCACTTCTCTAATCATCTTCTTGTATTCATTCTCCATTCATCTGACAGTGCAGCCCCTTCATGGCAGCAACTTTTAGTTTTTATGCTCCACAAACTACCAGAAAACTGCAGGTCTGCTCAAACTCACTTCTGTTAAATCAAGGTTAAAGACCCATTTATTGACAGCTGCCTTTGATTAGTCTTTTTTTTTTTTTTAAGTTCCAATACCTGCATTGGAACTCACAATTTTAACTGCTTTGATTCATTTAACATTAAATTCTTAATAAAAACTGTTTTTAGCTTTTGTTTTTAACTGTCTCTTGTTTTAATTTCTTTCTTTCTACCACTTAGATTTCAAAGTGTGTGGTATACCAGGTTTAAAGGTGCTAGCAGGCAGAGTTTCACAGTTTGTGCAGGGGGAACAACCGGATTGGGCTTCAAGGTTTTTCAGACCCGGGACAGCAGGGTTTAACCCACTGTTCGCAGAGAAGCTGTTAACAACCGGTTGAGCTTCTGGGATTCTTTGAGTCCCCAGGGGAGCAAGTAGCGAATTGCACTCAATTGTTTAATGTTTTATTCTGCTATTGTCCAATGTAATTGAATGTGTGTCTATGCCTTTGTAAAGCACTTTGAATTGTCTTGTGTATGAATGGTGCTATACAAATAAATTTGCCTTACCTTGAATAGATGGGTTCTACCATCTAAGTGAATTCTTCCCTCCCAAATGTTTAAGTTGGTTGGGCCCATGAGTTCTTTTCTGAAAAATTAAATATAGCAACAGAATTGGGAGGAGCATCAGTGGGTGGTGATAGAGGGCAGGATGAGGTCAGGTGGAGCCCAAAAGGCAGGTTAAAGAAAAGAAAGGCATTGGAAGAAGATGGAGCCAAATGTGTGAAATGAACAGACCTGTTTTCCAGAGGACAGACCCCAGCAAAAACAGATATGAACAGAATTTGGTATTGTCAGTGTATAAGGCTATTGTGCAACGTTTGCAATGTCAACTTAACATAGTTTTAGTAGAGCCCAATACACACCATTAATCACACATAATAAACCTAATTTAAAAGTGTTATATAGACAATGACACCATTATTGATAAAGGTGCAGAAACCAGTGCACTGCTTAGGAGGCTTTTGATGATGTAGGTAGCTACTAAATATGCACGTGGTGAAGCTACTGAAGAGTGTAAACCTAACAATAGAGCACCTCTGTGTTTGGAAGAAAAATGCCATTTTCATTTCAAATTCTAACTTTAACTTATTGCGCCTGTACAAAGGTAAATACATTTTCATCTTTATCATATTTTTTACTTTATAAATCTTTATCTGATTTAAATTTGAATTCAACATATTGTTAAAGTGAAGTGTTTTCTGTGAACTTACCAACATATACCTGAACTTATAACCAATCAAAATGCAATGGAAGAGATAGCTGCTGTTCCCTCCTTCACGATAAAATGAAATTCTGTTGTATATCACGCCAGTTCTTATGGCCTTTGGTGTGCTATACGTACGCATTTTCATCCTCTTGCTTGTCATTCAATGCCATTAAACATAACCCTAACCCAAAGCTAGCCCTAACCCGTAATCACGCTAACAGCTAATTGCATGTTATTTTACGCGTTGTGAACTTAATGCATTGAGATAACACACCAATTGAAAGTGGTGTGTTATCTGTGCACAATTCATGATATCACGTTGGGGCATGAAAGTCCTGGGCTGAAAAAGGGGCCCATATGTAGGTGCCCACCTGAGCACCTACATATCTTGACAAATTCCTCCTACAATAAAAATTTTACTTTGCAATAAACCTGTATCTGGATGTTGCCCCCCTCCCTCCAAAGTTAAGGAACACAAGTCCCTGCAGCAGGTCATGAACATAGGCAAAAAAAAAAAAAGACATGAACTACCCCTTCAATCCTACCACCTATGAGTCTGCAGGCAGACTTACAACATGGTCACGAACTACCACACGCACTCTTCACACTCATGTTGTCTGACAGGTGGTATCACAGTGTGATGACACAGGCCTGCAGACTATAGAACGTAACAGGGGAGTTAAACCACCCTGCTCTTACACCGAACGTGTCTCTTCACATCATGACCTCCACAGTCATCGCAGCACCCACAGTAACTGACTCCATGCGTGTCGACACCACAAACGCTGACTAAATGAGACTAGGACCTCATTTAAACTCAGAGATTTAGAGTTACGCCACCACAAGAACCTTTAATAAGTCTTCGCTGTGAAATTGGGGTTGGGTGAGACAGCTGAAAAAATCACCACAATTAAGTTTTAAATTTCACTTTATGGGGATCAATTTAATGACCTATTTTAAAATAAGAAATTGAAAGCTTAACCACTGTAATTTATCAAGGGGCACATGTGAGTGAATTAGAACGAACAGCAAAAGGCCAGTTAATAATAATTCATTTGCTGTATTTCCATTAGGGCTGAACGATTCATTGCATTTGCGATAATATCGTGGCATGATAAAACGAGATTTTCTAAGCACAAAGGCTGCGATTTCACTGGTCACGTGACTTGATGAGCGAGCGGAGCAGAGCAGGCAGGGCTGCGCTTTAACCTGTTGCCTCAGGCTTGACAGAAGCCGACGCTGCAAAAAGTTAGGAACCAAAGAGGGGCGGCACATCAATTATGTGGATTTATTTTGGCTATAAAAAAGAAGATGCTGCCAACGTCAGGGATTGTGCAGAACTTGCCTTGCTACTTTTGCTACCTCATGAGTTAATACTACGAACCTTTAGAAACACTTAAAAAAACCACCACAAAGCCATGTACGATAGTTGCATGGCTAAGACGCCAGCGACCAGTGCTTCAGCTTCAAGTAAGCAAGGTACCAGCCAACAGAGATCACTGCCCGAACTGTTTGAGAGTAGTACTCCTTATGAACATAATTTGAAATGCCATGCGGAAATAACTCAGACAATAACAGAGTTCATAGTGAAAGATATGATGCTC
Source organism: Apogon hyalosoma (assembly GCA_037367295.1). Lineage (NCBI taxonomy): Eukaryota > Metazoa > Chordata > Actinopteri > Kurtiformes > Apogonidae > Apogon > Apogon hyalosoma. Next base: position 7,158 of record JAPQRP010047086.1, on the reverse strand, counting down.
ATTAGATTAAAGCCCATAGGTTAAAGCAGATATTTGTTCTCTTTACTTTTCCTGCACTTTAGTTTATGTGTGATGTTACTAACTGGAGATCAGTAAGCTTTATTTTTTAGATTTTTTTATTTGTTTCTAAACTGTCTAGTTAAGTTCAGACAGTGTTTCAGAAGTGCAGTCCACATGTTTATGTATCATGTTTCACGAAACATGAACAGTTGGACATGTTGAAGTGGTAAAGCCACAGATTTGTTTGTATTATTGTTGTAATTTGCACTTTGTGTGATTTATTACTGACTTACTTACATTTACACCACACTTGTTTGGCACAATTTTGTTAAGTTGTTGTGGTGAACGCTCACAAGACTCAAAGTATTTAGTACGTTTACAACTGTAATTGAAGAAGATAAATAAACCATCTTTAATATTAATTCATGCTTCATTTGCCTTTATCTTAACATAAGCCTAGCCTATAAGAAAGAACAATTTATGTTTAATAATCTGATATTGTTTATTATAATACAGATAGATCTATTGCTTATTTGTTGAAAAATACATGAGAGGAGGACCTTGAAAAAATAATCGCAATGCTGAGGAAAATAAAAATCACAATTAGATTATTTTCCAAAATCATTCAGCCCTAATTCCTATCTTACTGTATTTGAACTAAATCTTTGAAATGTTGCAATAAAGAAAATTACACATTTCCATGAACATATTTTGAGTCCAAAAACTTCCTGCATAATATGACCGGAAAGTGGTGTTACCAGCTATGTTATGCTACTACCAGCCATGTTTTAACCCCTTAATGTTAAGTGTCTCAAATTTGCATCAAACCAATTCCATTACAGAAACAGCCTATGTATTCCCCCAATGCCAGTTTGAACATATTCAATACATATCTAGACACTGACAGTAATTTTGTGGCATTCATAAAACTATTTCCATCTCCAGAGAACGGAAAATCTGATTTATTACTTTTTCATTACTATTGATTATTATGCCTGTTGTCACACATTTGCACCATACCCAAATTTCTATTTTATGTGCTACAGTCAAATTAACAATATCCACTTATTTTAGCATCTACTTGAAAGCAAATACACAAATAATAAATGCTTTAATACACTAGTAAATAAATTCAGGCATTTAGGAGTTAATTCATAAGAATAACAGAAGACACTGGAAAAACAGTAGACCAACCATGTGACTTACTCAGAAAATATGCTTCCATTTTGTTTTCGAAAGTGGCAAAAGACACTTAAAACATGCACAGAACAGTTCTTTTTCAAATGTTTAATTTTCCATAAAACAATGTTTATTGAAGCACAGTCTTTGCACCACTAAATTCACATTTATCATTTTCCACTCTCAAACTGAACTGTGAATGCAACATGTTGTATTCATGGTTGGTCTGTCAGTTTAACCCTTTGGCAATAATGGTGGTTGGTAAGTAACAAAGTACCAAACTGATGACCTCAAATTCACATCCTTCTAAACTATTCTGATTCATTTTACAAAAGTATTTAATGGAAGTCAATGGGGCATTTTTGGTCCCACAGGTGACATTAGAAAAAAATACTAATGCAATCAAAGCAATTTTGTTGCTAATGTTTGACATATCCAAGACTCTAATCACTACCAATGCCCCATCCACCTACTATTTATTAAATCAGACTCAGTTTTATTGTCATTCGATCAATGGTACATGATAGAACAAAATGTAGTTACCCAGGTTTATAGCATAAAAAGATAAAGAATAAAATCTAAATATAAATAAATGGTAAGTAGGGTAGACTAAATGTACCATAAAAAATGTGAAAAAAAAATTAAGATAAAAAATAAAGTAAATTCTTAATATGTACAAAAATTCACAGTATGCAGCAGCAATAACAAAGTGGTGGTGCATAAGAGTCAGATTCAGAAAACTTTATTTATCCCATACGGGCAATTCCTTTGCAGCTTACCACAGACATCAGTCCACATTCAAAGTGCAATGTGACAAATAAGAATCAACAAATACCAGATAGGTTACTGAAAGGCAACTACAAATAGATACATGAAATAATCAACACTAAATAAACAGTAAATGCCAGTGCAGGCTAAAAGACCCTGTTAGTTCTGCAAACATTAAATAATGTCATATAAAATGGCTGCTATCAGAGTATAAAAGTGTGACACCTGAAGGAATCAAAGATTTCGAATATCTGTTGGTTCTCCTCTGAGGTGGGTGGTAGCGCCGGCCTGAAGGCATCGAAGCAAACTCCACATGGCTTTCCTCACAACCTGAAGCTCCCAGAGGGAAGACAAATCTCTGTCTAACGCCAATGATCTTGGAACATGTTTTTACAGTGGTGTGCAGGCTGGTCTTGTCTTTCACAGTTAAACCATTGAACCAGCAGATGAAAGGGAATGTTAGGAGGCCTTCAGTGAATGAACAATAAAAGTTCCTGAAGATCTTCTCATTGACATTACAAGCAGCAGCAACAGTGAAATAAAGTGGCATTGTTCAAGGTGCATGGTAGACAGTCTGCGGGGGCAGTGTAATGGAGGGGTGTTGTAAGGGGGCAGTATATGGGGGGTTGAGCAGTTCAGCTGTCTGACTGCATCTGGGTTGAAGCTGTTTTTCAGTCTGGATGTTTTTGCCTGGACGCAGCGCAGCCTCCCTCCAGAGGGCAGGGGGGTAAACAGTTGGTGTGCAGGGTGGGTGGGGTCATGGAGGATGCAGGTGGATCTCTCTACGCATCTGGTGGTATATATAATTTTTTGTGTTTTTTTTTTTTTTTTTAGGTGTGTGTGTGTGTGGTGTTCTTTCATTTTTGGAATAAGTAATTCATAATTCAAACACTTAAACTGGAATTTAAAAGGAAAATATGGAAAATGATCAAATGTTTGGTAGTTCTGAGTAGGGCTGAAGTACATTTTTGCCACAAAGATGTCCAGAGAGTTGTACATTTGAGGAGGGCATAAGAGATAAGTGACAGAAATGCATGGATTCATTGCAAAGTGACCTCAAAGACAGGAAATGAACAGACTGAGTACGAATATCTGGCAACAACAGAGAGTAGGGAGGACGACCATGTGGGAATCGGATGAAGGCAGCAGTGAGAGACCACCTGTAGCATGTTAACTCCAGCAGAGTTAAGTCCACAGAGTTAGTGGAGATAATGAGTTAGCTCTGGAGGTGTGGAGTGAATTTAAACTGGAAAATGAACTTGAACATGTGCAGGAATAAAAAAAAAAAAAAAGAAAGAAAATCGTAAGTGGAGAGGAGAGTGAAACTCTGCAAAAAAAACACAAACTTGATACACACTTCAAGGACTTCAAGGCAAACTACTACTTTTGTGTCAGTTCCCAAATGAATTTTTCTCTCTAAATTTTAAGTGATTTATCAACATTTGTTGTTGCATTTTTTCAGTCAAAATCAGGTATTTTATATTATTTAATTTGCTGATCATGTAGATTAGGGCTGCACGATATTGGAAAAACTGACATTGCAATTTTTTTAACCCTGAGATATATATTGCAATATGAAAAATTACTCAGGAGGATATAATAGCTGTGTGGTGCCAACGTAAATGGTCAAAGTTGTGTTTCCTCTTGTCGTGTTGACAGGTGCAAGGCAATGTTGACATAGAACACATGTTTCAGTTTCATGTTGTAGCCAAAATAATTCCAGATAACTGACATTGCTTTTCTTTTTGGCACCGAGTCTTTGTTTTCAGTGATTTTCTCTTGTTTGTTCCTCATTTTTTAATGTTGTTATCAGTGACTCACTCTGTGTGCAGGGGCGTGGTCTGCTTTGGCAAACTGATTAAGAATGATTGTGATTGGTGGATTACTGTGCAGTGTGTGTCAGGAACCCAGGTGGAAATCAGATGAGAACATGTTGAGTTCATTTGCCTCCTACATTGCAGAATCTGCGATGTGACTACTGTGCACACGTACATCGCGAAGACGATGCTCAAATGACATATTGTGCAGCTCTACTGTAGAGGTTCATAAAAGCTCAGATTAAAGTTGAGGATAACTTTTTCAGTAAAATCCATCATTAACTGAACATTAACCAAGCAGTTCCATCCATGTCATTGATCCAACTCCATTGGTTTTACTGGTGAATCAATGTCGTAGAAGATGACAGTAACTACAGAGTTTCTGAACGTCCAAATGGGTCATATGTGATGACCATGAAAAGATGAATAACTGTATTTACACCAATTATTTACATGGATTGATAGGATTAATGGATCAACAGGGATTAAACAGTTTAGATGAGTTGATGGTTTTGGTCGCCAGTGGCTGTTTGGGTATTTATGGGTTAAAACAAACATGGCGCAGTATGTGTGGACACAAAAGGAAACTGAATCATTTTTTAATTTAGTACAGGACAGAGGGGAAACGAGCATTCTAGATTCAAAACAACAGAGAAATGTGAGCATTTTCCAGGACCTAGAGGGCGCTATGAGAGAAATATAAATATATCTGTAAGTCAACGTGACATTTACTTTTGTCGCCATGTTTATGAAATGACTTCTCGTGACATCTCGCGGTAATGAATAAACAAATCATCGCATTTGTGATTTAATGGAAAAATGAACATTATGCACTTCTGTTTTTTCAGCATTTCATAAATATCTGTAAAGTTTTGAACATATGTTCAATGGAAAAGTGACTAATCTGAATCTAATCATTAGTTGTAACCCTGGTTATTACTGAAGTCCCCATTAGTGAACCTGGTGGAATGGTACTAGTACCAGTTCAGAGTTGACTGAGCTTATGAACATCTTCACAACTGGTTACTAGAACTAGCATCATTGTATAAGTCTGCGCATATTAAAATCATAATAAAGATCTTCATGTTTTACTTCTGTATCCAACTATTTATAAACTTCTTACTTATGCTACAGCTGCTGTTTTGTTTTGTTTTTTTTTTAATCTTTCTTTGTATTTTATCCTGTATAATGTTATTGTAGAGAAATTGAAGCTCTTTGTTGGAGGGTCAGTCAGTGTTAAAATCACTTGTTGGCAGTGTTTCCAACTTCTCGGTAAAGTATCTATTTTCTGTCTTAAAAGTCACTTGAAGTTGCTAAATGATGTCATCACCTAATTTGCATAACTGTAAATGTATATGTAATTAATGAATGATGTAGGAAAGAGGAATAACATTGGGTTAGACAAAAAGTGAGAAAAAAACAGCCTAAATATGTTTAGAACTACAAATGAACTATACTCTGTTAAGTCTAGTTTTATTTAATGTCCCAGTTCTAACTGTCCTCCTTCATTCAGGATTGGGGACTGGTTAAAGTGACCCAAAAGAGACACTCTGGACCAGGTACTGAGGTTAGTTATTGATTTATTGTATTGTTGGTTTAGTTTTTCTCCTCATTTTCTTTGGTTTGGTTTTTAACGTTACGGTCCACTTAGGAGACCACAAGTCACAGTAAAACAGGAACATTTGTCATTTTCATTCTGAACAATCAAAATGGACCAAAAAGAGACAACAGAGAAAACTGTCAATGTCAATAGGACTGATTTATATTTAGTGATTTGTTTTAGACAGACAACCATACATATTTTCACATCAGAGTCTGCAAAAGTCTCCAGTAACACCAGAAAAAGGGAGTGGATTTGTCACTAGAGTCTCTAGAGGGGTCTGAAAAATCATTAAATATACCAACAAGTGGTTCCAGGCACAACAAACCCCGCCCCTCGCACGTATTGTGGCTTATTTTGGCATCGATCCAGCTGATGTCATCATGTCTATGCATGTGCTGATGTCAGCATATCAATTGCCTCTATATATGTGCCATTTTTGAAGTAAATTGAAACAAAATTGTTTTTTTAGACATATGAAATTTCACCCATTAAAAGTGAAGGGGAGAAGAAAAAATATTTTAAAAATTCATAAAAAAAATTAATTTTGACCTACTTTACCTAAATGTAACCAGATCTATTCTGGGTCACTGTCAATTTATAAACCCAGTTTAGTATGAATTCAACCAATAGTTGTGCTGCTGTAGACATTTGAAATTTCACCCCTTTATAAGTAAATGAAGAAAAAAAAAAACAATGTTAAAAATTCATAAAAACTTTTAACTTTGACATACGTTTTCCAAAATGTAATGAGATCTATTCTAGGTCACTGGCAATCTATAAACCCAATTTCATATGAATTCATTGCTGCTAGAGTGTTAACAATGAAACAAACAAGTGACATACCATAAGATGCAGAATTGAAAGATGAGCATTTTGGTGCTCATTGGAAGTCTGTAAGATGAACAGTTCCAAAGTTAGATCCAAAATTAGATTTGGACCTTTATTGTGACCTTGACCTTTGACCTAGAGTCTTCAGATTTGGCCTTCAAGGTTCTGATGTCAATGCACATTAGTGAGACAACAGCGAGAGCAAAAAGAAGCTATATGCAAAATTGAGTAAACAGGAATGAAAAGGAAATTCCTGATTTGTCCTGTCTCTTATCATTGTGAAAACACATTTTTGGTGACTTTGACCTTTGACCTACATTCACCAAAATGTTTTTTCTGGGACCATGTTACACCTTTCCTGAAAATTTCATGGAAATTGGTCCAGTAGTTTTTGCGTAAAGTTGCTGACAAACAGACAAAAAAAACAACCAAAAACAATACCCTCCCCGTCCCCCTCCAGGGGGTGGGTAACAAAGGGTCTAAGTGTGAAACAGACTTTTCCATCTACAGACAGACCGAGGGTTTATATGACTGGAACAGGAAATCCTTTGGTGTCATTTACAGGAAATTGGGTGAGTTTTTGTGCTTGAGTCACTTTACAAAAGATGAGAAATGTTTACAAATAAATTTTAAAAGAAGCTACATTTGTTGCTGAGTGCTTTTAAAAAAAAATAAACCATTGCTAGGGTAGTCTCAAAAGTTGCTAAAAATAGAAACAAAAGTGCTACGTTAGCATCAATGCTTGTTGACCACTTGTTTGCCTGTTAAAGCAGCATATATATATTTTTTTTCAAATGTGTCCAACCCTTGTCAGATCCTAACTATCTCTAATCCATTAGTCTCTCCGTGCTTATGCACCTGAATCACGTCCCTCACGGTGAACAACGCTGAAGATGATTCCATCCTAAACACAGTTCACTCGTTTACAGAACAAACCCAAACGTCACTTGGGCCTTTTTGGAA
>JAPQRP010047056.1:0-14002 GCA_037367295.1 Apogon hyalosoma | reverse complement strand
TAATAATAATTAAAAAAAAAAAAAAAAAAAGAATAACGTGTTGTATGATTATTCTCATAAATAAGAAACGGCTGTCCTCGGCCCTCAGCCCCAGTTTGCTTCTTGAACTTAGAGCCTCGTCACTGGTTGGTTCAGCACATGGCTTATGTCGCCCTCTAGTGACATTTTTAAACGTGATGACGTTTTACCTGCGACACGGCTCGCAACAGACATGCGCCAGATCCAGGGCTGTTGTGGTCGCTTTTCTGATAAGTTAGTCAAGGCTGGATTAATTGATGAAATAATTCCCCAGACTGGTAAAGTTTGACTTTTAAAAGTGCGGGAATGCGGAGAGGGCGGCAGTGAGTGGACTAGCGGTACAGCCGGTGGATAGAAGCCTCTTCCTCCTTCTCGATCTGTCCGACGGCCGTGTGTGTGACAGCACAGGAGGACTGCCATGTAGTTGAACTAAAAGAATGAGCAGTCAGCACACTCCAACAGATGGGACTGACGACTACACGGTGCAGCAGGAAAATGAACTAGAAGCTCTCGCATCTATCTTTGGAGATGACTTCCATGATCTGCGGCTCAAGGATCCATGGAAGGTAGGGGGAGGTGTTAGCAGATGCATGTGGTCCAGGGAGCTAATGATGGAGAAAGCTGAAGGATGCTTCTGCTCTTTTAGGTTAAAAGACCTCCAGAGGTGCATCTGTGCCTGCGGCCCAATGGGCTAAACAATGGGCAGGAATGCTACGTAACTGTGGACTTGCAGGTCAAATGCCCGCCTACATACCCAGACATGTGAGTAGTGACCTCTGACCTTTACTGTGTGTTCAATGCAGTGCAGGGTTACTCTGACTGACTTGCAGCCCCAAGATGAGCTAATTTTACTCGGAGGCAAGTGACCGTGCAGCTTTAAAAACTAGATTTGTACAAATAGAATTTTGTTTCCAATCATACGACCCCATGCAGATGGGATACAACTGTTTTTCTGTTAGTTTGCAGTTCGATTAGAATGAGTTAGTCTATGCTCTGTATCATTATTAAATAAATGACATAGTTGTGTGTGAACTGTTGTTGTATTCTCTGCGTCGGCTCACATGATTAGAGGAAAAATAGACTGTGGTTGTCTTCAGACTGCAGGCAGAAAGTGCCAAAATAAGTAGAAATAAGATCTTTACTATTCTCACGGGTTGATGGGATCAAGTATGATTTCTGTCAGATCTAGAGATTTTTAGATTGTGATCTTCTTTTCAGTGTCCACTATTATCAGTTTTACCAGAATTCAATTTTGACTTCACATTAGCTCAAGATTTATCCAACCATTCTCACCTTGGACCGTCCGTACACATATACAGAAGGAACAGCCATACTGTATCCTCTGTTTTCTTAACTGTCCATGTCAGGCACATATTTCTCCATATCCTGATGCTCATTATCATCTGTTCATGAATTTTGTGGCTTCTGCACATCAACATAAAGTATAATTCATTTTTTTCCTTCATTCACAGTGTGCTGTAGGTAACATCTTTGTCATTATTCCTTAGAACTGTTTCAAATTCACACTAGAGTCTGATATTGGCTAATTTTTTTGATGTATCATGTGACGTATTAAAAAAATAACTTGATCAATAAGTTCAGCTTGAGCACCAAGACATACAGTATCAATGTAACCTATGTGCAAATGTGGGCTTTCAGAGCATCATGGCAAATGCCCCACATGCCTGTTGGTCCTCCAGACAAATGGATCCATATGATCTGCTTGTCACATTGTTGTCTTAGTGACTATTTTATATCCGTAACACAGTATCTTGGGACATTAACAGGCCTCCCAATTTGGAGCTTAAAAATGCCAAAGGTCTCTCCAATGAAACCCTTCAGAACCTTCAAAGTGAAATCACCAAGCTGGCAGCAGCACGATGTGGCGAGGTGAGCATGCACAGGCACATAACTAACACGATTAACTTATGAGTGTTTGCAATTTATAACCCGCTGGCTTCTGTACCTGTAGGTGATGATTTACGAGCTAGCTGACTATATCCAAGGATTCTTGAGTGAGCACAACAAGCCGCCATCATGCTCTTTCCATGAAGAGATGTTGAAGAACCAGCAGAGGCAGCAAGAGAAACGAGCCTTGGAGGAGCAGCAGAAGATAGACCAGCGGCGTAAACAGGAGGAGGAGATGGTTAGGAAGAAAACTTGCATAATGGATTAGTTTTATTAAGTAGTGGTAATTTTTAATGACTGAAAAGAGGTAGTCTTAGTTAAATATAACCCACCTCTGTGTTCGCAGAGGCAACAAGATATTGACTTAGGTTGTTTCCATTCTTGTAGGAAAAAGAAATCATGGCTGTAATCCAAAGACGAGAAGAGGAGAAACGGGAAGAAAAGAGAAGAAAAGAAATAGCCAAACAGGTGCCTTATTCACATGGTTTCAGCATTTATCCATCACAAGGTGCTTATCCTGTAAAGAATGTTGGCAAGAGATATGTTATGATTATATATCTGTTCTGTGTTCTTGCTATTCAGGAGCGATTTGAGAGTATGGAGCAGACACATCCTGCAACCAGTGCTTTTGGAAAGAGTCCACCCAGCCCATGTGGAACTCCTCCTGAAGTGTCAGAAATCAAGAAAGGCCTTGGTAATCGTCGCCGGACTACCTCAAATTCACGGCACAGGTACGCAGCACATTGGTACAATACCAGTGGAAATGCCTTTGTGCTAAAAGATAAGAAATGTACAAAGATGTATTTCTTTTACCAGGCGTGACACCATTAATGAAGACAGCCATCGCTCACAAGAACTTCTTCACTTTAGCAGCAGCATTTTTGGGGACCTTGGTGTCCACAGAGGGAAAAGCTTGGGTGAGAAGATATAGACCATCTGGTGCATAGCTGCATGAACATATTCTTTTAAGCTTTTTTTCATGTTTTCATCTGTTCATGTTTCTTGCAGGTGTAAGTGAGCGGCTTGGCCGTAGTGTGCACTATGGATTTGAAGTTAATTCTGGAGACTTTGCAGTGATCTATGAGTGGTCACTGCGTTGGAGCAAAAAGATTGGAAAGTTCTTCACAAGTCAGGAGAAAGGAAAGATTGAGAACTGTAAAAAACAGGCAAGTTAAGAAGATATGTTAACTCATATTATTAATAGCTGCAGAAGTGGTTGAATAACATGCAGCGAAATGTGATTTTTTTGCACCTCTGCTGTGTTTTACTGTAGATCCATGGGGCAGAAAATGAGTTCAACTCCCTCCTCCGTCTGGAGCATCCAAACTTGGTGCACTACACAGCGCTGAGCACCAGTGAGAGAGAGGACTGCCTTGTGATCAACCTTCTGGTGGAACATGTGGCTGGGATCAACTTGAACCAAAATCTAATCAACCACACCCCTGTTCCTTTGGATAAACTCTGCCAGTACACAGCCCAGCTCCTCGCAGCCCTGGACTACCTTCACTCCAACTCCGTTGTTCATAAGCAGCTGGGGGCCTCCAGTGTCCTGGTCGACGCTGAGGGCAATATCCGACTGACTGATTACAGCCTATCAAAGAGATTTGCTGATATCTGCAAAGAAGATATTTTTGAACAAGCCCATGTACGGTTCTCAGAGGACACAGCCATGCCAACGAAGACGGGAAAAAAAGGGGACGTGTGGAACCTGGGGCTCATGCTGTTGGCTCTGAGCCAGGGCAAAGAGGTGAAGGAGTATCCAGTGACAGTACCAGCCAGCCTGCCTGCAGATTTCCAGGACTTCCTCCAGAAGTATGTATGGATGGTTTACACTTTACGTTGTTAGCACATCCAAATACACTGAACTGTCAAAAACTGCATTTACTTTTAATTTGTGTTATTCCATCATTTGTGGTGGTGTACAGCATGTGCAGAAGGGTTAAAAAACCTTAACATTACTGTGTAACTAAAATAATTTTGATGAAATGAAAAGTAGGAGTTAGTAAGAACATAAATATAGTCCCTGACACAAAAGCTAGTGGTCAGATTCTCATAGATTGCAGAAATGAATGAATGGATGTTATTCTTAGCCTGGAAAAATTCAAAGCTTTTCAACACATTATTTCACATGAATTATGCTATATAAATGGGCTAAATGTAATGTGACTTTTTGATAAAATGCATTAGGCCAGTATGTTTTAAAGGCTCATTCTGTATTAGTGCAGCTAATTTTACCTTTATCAGAGATTTTCTAACAAAAGTGATAGGTTCTTTTAGACTATGAAAATTTGTAGTTCTATTCTATATACCTGTTTTACTTTCAACACTAACACACTTTAAACTAGTATCGTAGACTTGTTTTTTCCAGAGATTACACCACTGTGGACCCATTTGTTACATGTATCTGTGTTGTAGGTGTGTGTGTCTCAATGATGGGGAACGCTGGACAACTCAGCAGCTCTTGGATCACTCCTTCCTTAAGCCTCCATCACCGAAAAACTCACCACAGTACCAAGATGCCAGCCCAGAAGGTGATAAATATGTCTATATGAAATATGTAAACATTAAACAACAACAGAGTATTATTGCATTATATTGAACTTGTGTATTTGTGTCTTTTTCCCTCAATATTGAGTTTGTTTCCATAATTGCTTCTGTGTGAGACATCCGAGAGTCTCCTAAGAATGCCCCCATCATAAGTTAATCTGGTTGCAAGATTTCTATCATAGAAATGAGAATAAAATCAAAAGTACCTTAAGGGCTATCGATGAGCTCCCTGTACAAAAACCTTCATCTTGCAGATTTAGCGGTGGACTTTGCATCGTCAGTGATCCCACGGAGCCACATCCTCAATGCTCCCTTCAGCTCTGGGGTGCAGAGGCAGTTTTCTCGCTACTTTAATGAGTTTGAGGAGCTGCAGCTTTTGGGGAAAGGAGCCTTTGGTGCAGTAATTAAGGTAACTGGGGACTTGGATGATACAGGCAACGAATGCCATTATGATTTCTCTGTCTTTTCTGCTCACTGTTGGCTTTTTTTATGTAGTGGGCATGTGTACTTGAAACTTTGCATGTTAAAGGTTTTGAAAGATGTGTAAAAAGTTCAAAAAGACCACTAAGATGTATTGCTAGTGTTGTGCATGTGCAGTAGAGCTGCACAATATATTGTTTGAGCATCGATATCATGATGTATGTGTGCACAATAGTCACATTGCAGATCCTGCAATGTAGGAGGCAAATGAACTCAACGTATTCTCATCTGATTTCAAGGGTACCTAACACATACTGTGCACAGCGATCCACCAATCACAATTGTTCTTAATCAGTTTGGAGTGAGTTACTGGTAACAACACTGAAAAATTAGCAACGAACAAAGAAAATCACCAAAAACGAAGACTTGGTGCCAAAAAGAAAAGCAGCGTCAGTTATCTGGAATTATTTCAGCTACAAGAAGGATGATGTTGAAACACGTGTTCTGTGTCGATAGGTGGAAGGCACTGTCGACACAGCGAGAGGAAACACAAACACAGTTTGACTATTTACGTCAGCACCACACAGCTATTCTCCTGAGTATTTTTAATATCACAGGGTTAAAAAAAGTTGCAGTGTCAGTTTTTTCCAATATCGTGCGACCCTAATGTGTAGTGCTGCATGGACTGCAATGATGGAGAGTGCACCACTGTTTTTTTTTTTTCACAGTTCACATAATCGAGTAGAAATTCATGCACATATTTGAAGGCCTTGAAGATTCAGTTATCAATAAATTGTATGTCATGCAAGAAAACCCCAGATTCTCAAGTTTTAGTTGTGTTGTTACACAGCAATTTATGCAGTAACAGGCAAGAAAACACTCTACTACAATAGATGCCACTGTTAAACTTCAAACAGCACTGTGAATTAATTTACAAAGAAACATTTCAACCAGTTTGAATTGCAATCACTCAGTATCACTTTGGGCATTTTAATGCTAGATGTGAACAGACTAAGTGCCTGCTGCCCACTTGAGATCTAATGTAAAGATGAATCTTAGCACAAGGTCTGAACAGGGTCTGTGTTTTTGTTTCTCCAGGTTCAGAACAAATTAGATGGTTGCTACTATGCTGTAAAGCGCATCCAAGTCAACCCGGCCAGTAAGCAGTTCAGGCGTATCAAAGGAGAGGTGACTCTGCTCTCCCGCCTCAACCATGAAAACATCGTCCGCTACTACAACGCGTGGATTGAGAAGCATGAGACGCCCTCGGTGGGTGTGCTGAGCAACTCTGACAGCTCCGAGCCACAAAGCGCACCTGACAAGCCTCCGCAGGGCAGACAGCCTCTGCTGCGCCTCAATGAGCTCGGCCTCCCCGACAACGTGGAGGACGTTGCTCCTCCTCCGGCCCTGTCCAGCTCAGTGGAGTGGTCCACATCCATCGAGAGATCCTCCAGCGCAAAGTGTAGCGGACACCACTCGAGTGACGACGAGGATGACGATGATGAGGAAGATGTGTTTGGTGCCTCTTTTTTGTAAGTGTTTTTTTAGTGGTTTTAACTCCACATGACTTACACCCTTACAACCTTGCTTTTATTTTCTCACATTTAGACCATCAGATAGTGACTCAAGGAGTGATATCATCTTTGACAATGGTGATGAAAGCATTGATGAGATGTCACAGGTTTGAATATTTACTCCTTTTATTATTGATTAACCTGTGTTTTGACAAGAGTTACAAATCCTGTTGTGTCCATCTCAGGTTGAGCCAAGCAAAAGGCCTGCTACAGACACAATGGAGAGTGCAGACGCCGATCGACCACTGCTCATAGCACATTACTTGTATATTCAGGTATTCCTTAACTTCAAATTCGGTTTTCCCCACTAGAGGTCTCTCAAGCACTATAATACATGTCTTGTGTTCCCTGCAGATGGAATATTGTGAAAAGAGCACCTTAAGAGACACCATAGACCATGGGCTGCATCAGGACCAGACTCGGTTGTGGAGACTATTCAGGGAAATCCTTGATGGCCTGGCTTATATCCACGAGCAGGTGTCTGCATGTGTTTTTTGTGAGACAGTTGACTTATATTAAGTGACTCTGCCTGTAGCCAATTTTTGATTTTTTTTTTTTTTTTTGCAAATCCTTAAACCTTCTAGGTTTCTACTGTTATAATAATCAAAAAGAATCTACTTTCAAAAGTTTGAAAGTTTTTTGCAGTCAGAGTTCATTTTTATACTTCAGTATGCATTGCTTTCCTATGCTAAAACCACAAAAGTAACACAGATATTAACAAGGCAAACGGCCATGTTTTTAATCACCTGTGTTTCTTAATATATCCTCCTCTCAGGGCATGATTCACAGGGACTTGAAGCCTGTCAATATCTTCCTTGACTCACAGGACCATGTGAAGATTGGAGATTTTGGCCTGGCTACAGACCATCCTGCTAATGTGGTATGCATTATTGTCAACAAACAGTTAACAGCTTCACAATGTGGAGGAGTGTGACATTAAGGATTTTATGTAAAACACTCAAACTGCATTTATTGCTTTCCAGATAATTAATTCAGCATTTGCAGCTGTATAAAACCAACTAGATAATATGAACTAATGGAGATGCTGTATTTGTCTCAGGCTGCAGGTAAATTTGAAGTGGAGGAGAGTGGCTCAGCAGCAATGACCAAACCAGACCCAACAGGTGACCACAGATTGAAAATACTGACACAAAACTGGTCATAGATTATATGTCGTCTGATATTCACACTTTCTGAATCTCTGGCAACTGTAGGAAACATGACTGGGATGGTGGGCACTGCCCTGTATGTAAGTCCAGAGGTTCAAGGAAACACTAAAGCTACCTACAACCAGGTAAGATTTCAGATTTTAACATTCTACTTCAGCTCAGAGGTTTGTTGCAATCCATCAGATCTACTGCTGAGTTATTAAGTTAATAGAAGCCTGTTTTTTGTTTTATTTCGTCTGTGATTAGAAAGTTGATCTGTTTAGCCTGGGAATCATCTTGTTTGAGATGTCTTACCGCCCAATGACCACTGGAGCCGAGCGCATCTCAGTCCTGAGCCAGCTGCGCGCAGTACGTTGGTCGTGATAATTGGTAGTAATTTAATGCTCTAAAACTGGTTTGTTATGTAACTCCTCTCTTTTCACATTGTAGGAGCCCATTTATTTCCCAGAGGACTTTCATACATATGAACAGGGAACACAGGTGAGAATTACAGTAGCATAGCAATATTCTATAGCAACTTTTTTTTCCTATTTGTTCTAAAGTTCCAGTGGTACAATAGAAAACCAGGTCGTCTCCTATTTGTGTCCGTTACTTCAGAGGAAAGTAATAGAGTGGCTGCTGAACCATGACCCGGCCCTGCGGCCCACTGCGCAAGAACTCCTAAAGAGTGAACTGCTGCCTCCTCCCCAGATGGAGGAGTCAGAGCTGCATGAGGTGCTGCAGCACACCATGGCCAATGTCAACGGCAAAGCATACCGCACTATGGTGGGCCAGCTGTTCGCTCAGAACCCCACCCCTGTTATGGATTACACGTATGACATAGATCTACACAAGGTATGGCTGCTGTTAGGCCCATCTGTCGGCAAGGCTCAGGTGATATTATACATATCACAATATAGAGCTTACAATAAATATATTGTGAGATACAACTAAGTAATACAATATAGTTGGCTTTTTGAAACTGTACTTTTAGTAAAATAATGTAAATGCTACACCACCAAATTCATAGAATCTTTGTAAAAAGTTTACTTTTATGCTGCCTCCTTTCTCAGCAAATGCTTGTTTTTGTAAGAATGCAGTCTCATCATTGCTAAAACTTATGTGGCTCAGGGTTTTCACAGATGATAATCTTACGGCGTTGGGCCAAATACTGTGCAGTACAATACTCGCTGCCTTTAGAGGTCACTGCAGACAAATGCATGATGACAGCAGCTCCTCTGCTCCCTCTGTGCTGCCTCCTTCTTCTAGGCTGGAGAACAGGCCAACTGTTTGTACTTAATTGATGTCTCCTGATCCCTAACAGAGGTTGTTTGTTTGGTCTCCCTCCAGGGCAGCTTCAGCTTCAACAGCGCCAAATTGCAGCAGTATGTGTATGAAACAATCACCAGGATCTTCAAGAAACACGGTCAGTATGTTACGCCTGTGTATTGTGCGTAACTGTGCGCGTGAACGTGAAACTTTGTTGACTCTCCACTGCACCCCACTTGGACTTCTGACCCACTGTAAGCCCATTTAGGAATCCCAACATCTGCTCCAGTGATTGGCGGTTAAACAATAACTGCACTGTGGGGCAGCACAGATTCTGTGCAGGTGCTTGTGTTATTTTTGTGCACACTGCTGATGATGTCCAGCTGTACGTATTTGTTTGTGCTCAGTTTGTATCTGCTCACGTGGATCAATTCTTTAAGGGTGAGGGTTATGTTATCTTATGCAGATGTTGCTGTTAAATGTGATGTTTATCTTTAGGTGCTGTGCGCCTTCAGACACCACTGCTCCTTCCCAGAAACAGGAAGTTATACGAAGGTAGCGAGTTGGCCTGCTTCATGGACCACAGTGGAATGCTGGTTACACTGCCCTATGACCTCCGGGTGAGTCCAGCACACATACACATAACACACAAAGGTGTGCATGACCCTGCTTGCACACAAACTCCAATTATACATCTATTTGTGTAGCACATGCACGCAGTGTGAGGCTGCAATCAGCAGCGGCCTTATGATCTCGCTACTTCAGGAAACCCTGCGGTCTAAATGGTTGTTTCCACACTGTGATTGATTGCAGACTAGGATGTACTTCACTGACATTATACTGTGAACTGTATGCCAAGGTGAGGTAGTTCTCTCTCTTTGAAAGAACAGAGGTACTTGGTTGTGTTCATTTGTTGTGCACATACTGTTGTTTATCATGTCTGCTCCAGTGATAGGACTATGTTGCAGTCTCTGGCTGTTTTTATTGGGATTGAAAAATTGACATGTATTACAGTATGTTAGTTTATCACATTTAATTTCTAGCTATTCTTATTTTAGCTGAGTTGCTTGGTTTGTATTTTATTGACTGAGTTGCTCTGTTATAATTTTATATTATTGAATTACCTTTTATTAATTTGATTTTCTATTCATTTAGTTTACCCCACCTTCACCAACTTCACACTACTTAGTGTTTTTGCTTTAAGTAGAGGTTCTTAAAGTAAAATTTTAATGACTTAAAGTGTACCTTATGTATCTCCTCTCTTACCTTAGATGGCATTTTCAAGATTTGTGGCCCGCAACAATATAACACATCTGAAAAGGTAAATTTTATTCATTAAACATAGACAGTGATTGTGCACATGAGATCCCTGACTGTATCGTCAACATTTCTGTTTTTTTTTTTTTTGGTGTGTGTGTGTGTGTCATATTTCTTAAGATATAGCATTGAACGTGTGTTCAGACCCAGAAAGCTGGATCGTGCACATCCAAGAGAGCTTCTGGAATGTGCTTTTGACATCATCACACCCGTCACCAACAGCCTGCTCCCTGACGCAGAGACCATCTACACCGTCTCTGAAATAGTTCAGGAATTCCCTGCACTTCAGGTTGTACTTTGATTTAGTAAAACAACAGTTTGAGCTGTTCTGTCTTCACATTCAGACAGAACAGTTTGCTTGCAGGCGGGATTTGTTATTGTCTTTTACTTTTCTACTGATGTCATCATCCCAACCTGTGGTGGTGTTTTTGACATTTTTTCCCCTTTCACTTCCTGCTAACATTCCTGACATTCCAAATTATGTGACAGCCTTACAGATTTATACTCTGTTCATTATTTACACAGTCAATCTGTTACGCACAGCTCAGTCCACTTCCTTCCCTCCCAGTACAATCCATTTCCTGTCCACACAGTTTTCCATATATGTCTTATGAACCTTGTCAACTCAGAGTTCAGCCTCTAGGTCATCCCACATAGATCCTGTTTTTGGTCCTGTCCAGCACTCAGTTCATTGTGTGAAAGCTTTTAAGAATATGTGAGTCAGACAGAATGAGAGGGTCACAGGACACAGCTATCATTATTCACTGAGGTTCATTGTACAGTAGTGCTCATAGTTTTGACTTTAATTGCAGCTGAGATGGTTAAAGGTGTGTTTTGTGACTGCAGGAAAGGAACTATAACATTTACCTGAACCACACCAGCTTGTTGAAGGCCATCCTGCTCCACAGTGGAGTCCCTGAAGACAAACTGAGCCAGGCCTCCAGCGTACTGTGTGATGCCATGGTCAGTGCAGTACACGCATGTGTTACAGATGATGTCATCCACATTGTGTCTGTGATACTGATATAATTTGGTCTGAACCTGTGTGCGAGTGTTTTTCTTTTCAAATATAGAAGTGTTAAAATGTCTCCCCCAGAGTGAAAAGTTGACCAAACGTGAGGTGGAGGCAAAGTTCTGCAATTTTTCTCTGTCAACCAACAGTGTAAGTGTCTATTGAAACTGTAAAAACAATCCATCTTGCAGCAGCAGCACACTTAAATGCAGTCATACATATCAGGGTCTCCCCTTCTGTGTTACCTCCAGTTGCAGACTCTGTACAAATACATTGAACAGAAGGGGGATCTGCAGGACTTGGCGCCACTGCTGACATCGCTCACCAAACAGAAGACTGCCGTCACACAGCTAGCAAAGCAGGGTCTCAAGGACCTGGAGGAACTCACAATGCTTCTGCGGAGGCTGGGGGTTAAACTGCAGGTGATGTGAAGGCCGTTAAACTTATGTAGTGAGCAAATTCTGACTTCCTGGGTAAATTCTGGTTAAAGGGTTAGGTGCTTTGTACTCATCCATGGTCAGTATATTACCTGGTGGTTTCTACACCCATAGTTTAGAGCAGCAGGCAGAAATACAGGCATGAAACTAAAGAAACACTGAGGATCAAGGCAGCAAAAATGGTATTTCACACCTGAAAAGAACTCTACATTAGTTGAATTGTACTCTGTGTTTATACTATTTTCACCAGCTCACCATCACTAAACAGCCTTTTCCCTCAGAGTACATCATTCACTCTGAAGTTTTCCTCGAAGAACAGTGGAGCTGCTGGTCAGTGGCTGCCTCCATTATACTGGCCTTTTTGTCATCACTTGTCTCTGTTAGTTAGATCTCAATGTGTTAAACCACCAAACTGCAGCATGGAGGTAGTGGCAGACCTGCAGCTGCCAGGTTCTGCAACTTAAAATTGTTATTTCTGTTAAAGCAATCTATTGGATTTGAAAGCACTACAGGGTATCTGCTTTCCATTAGGAAGGGATATCTAAGAGCAAGGTAAAGGAGTGAACATGTTCTAATGCACTCAGCTAAAATATAAACGCACCATGTGACACTTTAAATTTTAATAGCAGTAGGTGTTGCACAATATATTACATCGCACACAATTTATTTTGTTGATCAGTGTGGTACAGATTACTGTCCGTTAGAACACAATTGTGGCTTCTGGCATTCAGGGACATTCATGTGGCCATGGTGGGGGCTGGTTGAAAGAAATCACAACTCAATATCTTGTGTGTCCACCATTGGCTTCCCATAGAGCGACACACGTCTTCTCATTGAGTTGACAATATCGTCAATTGTGGCCCATGGAATGTTATTCAACTCCTCTTTGAGGGCTACACGGAGCATTCCTGCATGATTTGCGAAATCTGGCATGGTGACATCTGAGGAAACGTGATATTTTGGGGTGTCCTTTTATTGTCCCCAGTATAAGGAGTGCCTGAATACTGTCAACGCTGTTTGAGCAGCATCTGGACATGCCACAGCTGTATCGTGGGTGGAATCACTAGATCACTGAGCAAGTGCTCAATCGCGGAGATGGACACAAAGTTTGCTTACATATCAAGAGAATTAACCATGTTTTTCAATTATAAGAAATCATGAGGTCATTTTGGGCCACACGTCTGGTGTTACATAAATATTGAACATGGTGTATTTATATTTTTGCTCAGTGTAGAATACATGTAAGGTGATGCTGAGTTTCATAGCTGTTGGCCAGTATGCTTCTCAAACCTGTGCATGTGCTGCCCAAGATCTACTTTAGATGATGGACTGGCTATTGATGAATACCTCATACAACCCCACCTCTAATAGTCCAAACAGAACATTTACTGAGTTTAAAGAGTGTGTGTGTTTGTTTCCTCTTTTTTTATTGTAAATCTCTCCCCTCTGTAGGTTGTGATCAACTTAGGCTTAGTTTACAAGGTTCAACACCACTCTGGGGTCATCTTCCAGTTTGTTGCCTTCATCAGAAAACGGAAACGAACTGTACCAGACATAGTGGCAGCTGGAGGACGCTATGACCATTTGGTAGGTTGTACTTTAAATTTTCAGTCCCCCACACTCCACATATTAAAACCAATAAATAAACTCGATCTTTAACAATGCATGTGATCTGTACTTTTCCCTATTCCAAATATATGGGAGCTGTTGTGTGTTTCATTATTTTTTTTTGTTTTTTCAGTCTATATCCTATGATTATGTGGTTTGATTCTGTGCCATAGATCCTGGAGGTTCGAGGGCCAGCTTCCACAGCCCCGGTTACGGCTGCTGTCGGGGCCAGTGTGGCTCTGGACAAAGTCTGTGCTGCTCTGGCCAGCATGGAGGAACCAGTGAGAGAAACAGACATGCACACATACACAGGATCTGGCATTCCTAATTATTGTAATGATGGAGCAGCAGACAGATGTTTCATATTTAATGATGCCTTATTTCAGCAGCCGGCCACCACACAGCTACTTTTAGCAACATGTTAATAACTATGATCACAGGGTGTCTTGACGCCATGAGGTTATTTTTGGAGGTGCGTCATTTTCTGTATTTTAAGATTCTGAACTGATTTGAAATGATGTGCCCAGGAAACTTCATGTTGTTCTAAATACAGAGAACAACACTGAAATGACATTTTACACAAGCCCTTTATCAAAGGTCATTGCATCACAAAATGTTTCTTTAATGGAATGATATTATGCTTTTTTAAATGGAATTATACATTTTAAAACATTCCCCTGTGGTCTCCATAAACTGTAAATGCTCTGCTTGGGTCTGAATTCTTCATTCATTCAACTCCACAGG
>JAPQRP010046989.1:0-14006 GCA_037367295.1 Apogon hyalosoma | reverse complement strand
ATATCCCAGAAGTTTGACTGATAGGTTGCTATACTCTGATTAAAAAGTGTTCCTCTAATTTTTTTGAGCAGTGTATTAATATCAAACTCAGATTTTACTTGCAAATGAGATGGTGATCTTACTGAGATATTTTTATTAACTGAAGACAAAAGAAAAAATAAGAAATGCATTTGTATTAAAATTAAATTTACTTTGTTTTTCTACAGTATATTTGTACTGATGTATAACACAGTGTATTATTGTTTAAGTCACGATTAAAATCTCAGATGGTAAAGGCAGCACTTTATACCTGTGGAGGCCAACAAAATGTCCATTATCCTCCATATTTCTTTGCCAACTTGAATACACTGAAACAAATTAATCTTAAATAACCATAAAATTATCACAAACAGTGGTTCAGACAGGTTGGTTCAAGATGTAAATAAGAATGTTTTCTTAATCTGTCTTGCCTGGTTAAATAATTGTAACAAAAAAAAAATTGCACTTCTCTGCATTTACAAATATTGGAATCATTGTTTTAAGTCCATCTAAGTGGCAGAATTCTAAAAGGCAGAGAATGAATGAAAACCACCCAGAAAGTGATGAGGACTTGACAGATGACCATACTAATGTGGGGTGACTGACCCCCTTTTTCTCTTTGTTTTTTACAAGCAACCCGTCAGCTATCGACAATTGTTTGTTTTAACCATGAGAGAAGTTTTTTTATTTTGTTGTCCAAAACATTGTTTTGTTTTATTGTCCACCAGTTCCATCAATCTGGGGCCTGTTGCACAAAACTAGGATTCCATCATCCAGGATAACTGACTAAGCCGTGCTCAACGAATCCAAAACAAGAGTATCCAGGCTTAATCGGCTGCGCAAAGACCAAGTCAGGATGAACAGACATGGATTCATCAAGCCAGGTGTAACTAATTCTGGATAAGTGCGTGCACGTGATTTCCTCAGTAGAACCTGACATTGATCACAGATTCATCGATTCACTATGGCAACTAGAGTGGCGTACCTTTCCCCGTTGGACATAAAACTCCTCATTTTGGTTTACAAGGTAGTAAAGGACCAAATCAATCAAAAAGACAACACCACCACAGTGATTAAAACAACCAGACAGCCTGGAAAAGGACTGCAGACCGCCTGAATGAGTAAGTAGTGCACAAATACACACTGACTGCTCCAATGAAACCATCACAATTATAACCCAAATAGTTAATTAATCTCTCCGAAAATGTAGTAGTACTGATTATGAATCAGTGGAAATTGTCAGTGAAACTGTAAATGAAACTACATCAGACTGGATAACTATGATAAATAGATGAGCTTACTGACTTCAGTGAATTTACCTTTGGGATAAATAAACTTTATGCCCCCAACTTTAATCTGATCTTTTATGAACATTTACATGGTCAGTAAATTAAATATAGGAAAATACTAGATTTATACTGATAAAATACAAAGTACAGAAGACAACATTATAATAAATAGTGATTAAACACTTAAAAAAGGTTAGGTATAGAGTAAATTCATTTGTGAACTGACACTAAAGTAGTGCTGGGCCTTTATGGGTTAATGAACACTGTTCATTGTTTTGGTTTAGTATTCTTCATTTTATCATTTCAGATGGTCAGTGCTGACAGTCTCATCAGTGTTGTGTCACAGTGGTCTGGTTTGGTCCATGACTCCTGAGTCTATCAGACCTCTGAATCTATCAGCTCCTATCACAAGGTGAGCCACACAGCCTCTATGAAAAACCACTGTTTCCATCAGATCTGTGTCCAGAATGTCACTGGATTTCTGAGGTTTTGTATTGACAGGTGAATTGTCTGGTGCATTTCTAGGGGACAGGGGGTCTGCCTGCCAGCCTTTTCTTCTGACACCATCCACAGACCCCCAGTTAGCACAGCAGGTCTACAATCATGGCCATGCCTCAGGCCACATTACAATGTGACCTGAGGAAGGAGAGCCCCCCACCCCCCAGAGTGCATCACACAAGGGCTGGGACAATCCTGCCATCTTCCCTGTTGACCACAGTGGTCGGCTGGCCAGAGACCAATATGTGTTAATTTTTTTTAAATTAACATGCATGCTGTGAATTTCAATTAAATATGTCCTGCAGGGACAGAGGAATTTAAGGGTTTTTTTTTTATTTTATTTAAATTGATTTGGCCTCTTATGATGTTTGCATTATATGCTGTGTGTGTACTGTGTGTATACTGTGCAGAGGTGGGTAGAGTAGCCAAAAATTATACTCAAGTAAAAGTATTGTCACTTCCGGCGCCAAACTGACATGTGACTGCCTGGCTATATCTGATTGGTGGTATGGAGTCAGTCGTAGCTAGCGGCTACATTAGACGTAGCCGCTAGCTACATTTGATTGGTGAAATGTGGTCATGTGAGTTTTTGGCAGAGGTCTTTCAAACACAGCAAAACAAATAGTTTGTGCATTTACAAATGACCAAAAATAAAAGTAATGAACAGAATGTATGCCATTGTAATGGAGTAGAAGTAGCATTTCTTCTTCATAAATATATTTGAGTAAAAGTAAAAAAGTATGTCGTATTAAAAGTACTCTTAAAAGTACAATTTATGTAAAAAGTTACTTAAGTAAATGTAACAGAGTAAATGTAATGCGTTACTACCCACCTCTGATACTCTGTGTATACTGTATGTATACTGTGTTGCAGGGAGGCTACTGCAGCCATTCATTTGTCTGTTCATTTATTGTGTATGGATTTATCCCACATATCTTTCAGCGTGCAGACATGTAGGCTGTATTCTACCTTTGAATATGTGTTTATTCTTCTGTTCTATCATACGCTTTGGTTCTGTTCTTTCTATCTTGTAGAGTCACTGTGTGACTTCAGTTTTAAAGGAGCTGATGGTTTTACTTGCTTCGATTGAGCCTTATTCAATAAAGGAACATTGTGTTACTCTTTGTGTATTTATATTTATATGGCATAAATAGCCAAACAGCCAATCTGGTGTTGTCAGCAGGATTTGCTATTTGAGAACAGACATGCATTCTGGTTTGGTCTGTTTTCCCTTTCTAAAAGAAACTTGTGACTGTGTTATTACTGTGTCAGTGTCTGACCTGTGTTTTCTTCTTTCCTCTCTTTTGAGGCAAAGCAGCAGCTGGGTTTGTGTACCTGCAACAACCCCATTCTCCCTTTCCCTGGTCTCTTCTTCGTGGTAGGAAAAGTTATAGCTGGTACAGGTTCAGTGATGGAGGAAGAATTACAAGAACTGAGGGATCTAGTTGCTCAGCTAAGAGCATATAATTAGAGGCTGAGACAGAAACAGGTTGCGGCCGTACCTGGCCCTAGTACAGTGCCCTCAGTTTCACTTCCACCCGCTTCATCTTCCAGTGCCAGTACTCCTTTAAAGGAGAGATGGAGAGGCCTTTTTCTCCCGTACTCTCCCATCCCTTACTGGAGGTTAGGAGTGAGGCGATCAGGTAAGAATGAGAGGGCTTACCTTGAGGCATTAGGGATGGTAGTCATTCTGTTCCTTCTGTCTTTGGTGTTCAGTGTGGGTCCAGGGCAGTCATCAGGTAGGTGTTAGTCTCCCTCAAGCCTTGGAGCTGCATGAGATGAGGGAAATGCTGAAGTTGCAGCAGAAACAATTGAACCAACTTGACTCAGTGCATTTCCCGTCTGCAGAGCTCGCAGCATAGCCAAACAACTTCTCGTGGTCCCATCATCTGTAGGTGATGTCAGCAACCTGCCTGCACTCAGCCTTCTTTGCTGATCTTTCTGCCAAGCAGGCCATTCCCCTCTGCCCATCTGCTGGGAAACTACCACCCACCGAACAGTAGAGCCACAGTTCAGTGAGGGCCGTTACTGGCAAATGATGTGGAAGTGTCCAAGCTCATGTCATCTTGTCCTCATTTAGGTGTGAGCCTGGGGGTGGTTATGGTCTCTTGCCTAGTAGATACAGGGTCTACGGTGTCCACCATAATTGAGTCTCTTTTCCAACAGCAGTTTGAGCAGCTTAAATGATGTCATTGGCATTGGCAGTGTCATTGCAGCTCAGAGCAGCCGATGGCCTGGCCATCCCTTGTATTGGCCACTTAGACTTGCATTTAGTGCTCTGTGGCAAGTTGTTGCCAGCCCATGGGATTTTGGTGGGTTTTTGCAGGTTCCTGTGGTTCTAGGAATTAATGTTATTTGCAGGTGCCAAGGGGAACTCTTTGAGCAGCTCCACTTTGTTCAACCTGCCAGCGATATCTGAAGTCCCCAGGCTTGCCACGCAGGCCCTCCAGAAGTACCATTAAGCCAGTGTTTCTACTGATCAAGGGCAGGAAAAGTTAAAGTACTTGGTAAAAAGGTTTGGTGTATCCCAGGTGGTGCGATGAAGATTGTCATGGCCACATGCTCAAAGCAGTATTCTGACACTACTGCACTGTTTGAGTCTTTAGAGTCTGGCCTGCCTTCCAGGCTGCTTGCCTCTTCTGCCCTGATGCCTGTAGTATGGGGCACCACCTACATTCCAATTGTGAATGTAGGGTCTTCAGATGTCTTGCTCTACACCCATTACTGGGACCTTAGAAGAGGTACATGTAGTTGGTGCTGGTGTCACCGAAGTGCCACCTGTAGTGGTTACAGTGTCTTCTTAGTCTGTTTCTCCATCAGTGCAGGATCAGATAGCAGCCTTGGAGTTGGGTCATTTGCCTGTAGAAGCACAGGGGGTGAGAGCTCTTTTGGGTCAGTATAGTTCCATCTTTTCAGCCCATGATGGGGACCTGACCTGATTTCCCACGAAATCAGGTCAGGTGGATGACGTCCCTGTGTGCCAGCACTACCGCCGCATTCCGCCATCTGAGTATGAGGTTGTTAAAGACCACATTAACCAACTGCTAAG
Organism: Apogon hyalosoma; assembly: GCA_037367295.1. Lineage (NCBI taxonomy): Eukaryota > Metazoa > Chordata > Actinopteri > Kurtiformes > Apogonidae > Apogon > Apogon hyalosoma. The sequence continues at coordinate 9,152 of JAPQRP010046989.1, read as the reverse complement.
TGCTCAGGTCATTAGGGAGAGCAGCAGTCCTTACGCCTCTCCAATTGTGTTGGTCAAAAAGAAGGATGGCAGTCTGCAATGCTCCCAGCACCTTCTAGTGGTTGATGCGGCAGATTTTTGGTGACCAGCAGTGCCAGTCCCTGCTGTTCTACCTGGACGACATTGTGGTTTTCTCCTCCACCATTGAGCAACACCTGGAGAGGTTGGGTATGGTGCTCGGGCATTTGCAGTGTGAAGGGCTAATGGTGAAACTCAATAAGTGTGCTTTCTTCCAACAGGAAGTGTGGTATTTGGGACATGTCATCTCTGCTCAAGGTGTCTCCACAGACACCAGCAAGGTTGACGCAGTTTCCAGCTGGCCCTTTCCAGCCACTCTTTCCAAGCTGTGCTCTTTCCTTAGCTTCACCAGTTACTAATGCTGCTTTGTAGAAGGTTTTGTGAGGCTGGCTGCACCCCTGCTTAAGTCTGTGGCAGAACTCGCAGGTCTCAAGTCCATGTGAGCAGATCAAACTGTCCTTGGTTATTTGACAGAGGAGTGTCGTTGTAGCTTTGAGGCATTGAAAGCCCATCTCACTTCTACACCTGTGTTGTCATATGCTGACTTCAACCTCCTATTCATCCTGGACGTGGATGCCAGCTACGGTGGCCTCGGAGCTGTGTTATCACAGAAACAGAATCATAAGTTTAGGCCTATAGCCTATAGGAGCCATGGTCTGAGGCCCACTGAGCACAATATGCACAATTACAGCTCCATGAAGCTGGAGTTTTTGACACTAAAGTGGGCAATGACTGAGAAGTTGAGCGAGTACCTGTTGGGTCACAAGTGTGCTGTTTACACTGACAACAACCCACTGAGTCACCTATCATCTGCCACATTTGGGGCCACCAAAGAGCATTGGGCAGCCCAACTGGTATCTTTTAATTTTGAGCTCAAGTACCGCTCAGGTCAGAGCAATAACAACACTGATGTACTCTCTAGTCAGCATCCCCCTGTGGCACCGGACGTGCAAGCCATGGTCTGTGGCACACGGCTCCTTAAACCCTTGCAGCAGGCCCAGCAGGTGGATAAGGTAGATGCAATGCAAGCCACTGTTGCAGTCTTGCCCCATCACCTTCCATCTGACATCGCCCCGCTCCAGCACACTGACCCCATTATCCAGCAAGTTTTGGTCTTCTGGACACGTAAACAGCATCCTAATAAAGAGGAGTGGAAATGGGTGTCTCAGTCAGCCTTGGTGTTGCTTCGGCAGTGGGACCAGTTAGTTCAGATGTTCCCAACCTTTTTTGGCTTATGACCCCATTTTAATATCATTAATTTCTGGCAACCCCAGACATTCAAAACAGAGACATGCTTTTGCTAAAATTAATTTGTTTTTGATCATGTAATAGTTTGCTATACTATGTTGCAAATACACATTAATTTTAGAGGACATTTAGGCTATATAATGTACTGTGTATTATTATGGATGGAGGAGGAAAAGCCAGGTTGAGATTACTGCACAAAGTGGGAATTTTATTTTCCTTGGTCAGGATATGTACAATCAGTCCAGCTTGTATTTACAAGGCTGAAAATTAATACTGAACAAACAAAACTTAAACCATGTATTATTTAAGAGCTGCAGCATCTTAAACCAGCTACAATGAATATTTGAAAGATAAACAGTACCACAGTACTGTTTATCTTTCAGTACAATACATGACAAACTGTGAAGTTAAAGCGTCACAGTTTGTCATGTATTTTATGTACTGTGATTGTCTCTCTCAACTCACCATATGTTTTTTATTAGTAAGTTTTTATTTATTTATTTATGTTTTTGTTTTTTGTTTTTTGTTGTTTTTTTTTTTCCAATTACTAGAAGTTTCAGGCGACCTCATTTGAATTCCAGGCAAACCAAGGTGAACCTTGTTTCTCAACCTTGGGGTCAGGACGCCAAGGTTGAGAAACACTGGGTCAGTTGAAAGGGATATTTTTTTTCCAGCCAGATGGAGCTGAGGTGGTAACCAGCAAGCTGCCATTGTAGCTCAGGACTTGGTTGTAGAATGGTTCTCAAAATTTGGTGTCCCTGCATGGACACACTCAGACCAGGGACGGTGCTTTGAGGGCTCTCTCATTCAGCAGTTGTGTGTTTTGTACAGTATAGAGAAGTTTTGCACCATGTCATACCATCCTTCAGGAAATAGGCAATGTGAGAACACTTCATGACCTGTTGAGTACTTGCCTGCATCCTGGAAGCATGACTGGAGTTCCTGTCTTCCTCAGGTCCTGTATGCTTACAACACCACCCTGCATCAGGCAACCAATGAGTCTCCTTTTCTAATGATGTTTGGCCAGGAGCCAAGACTACCAGTGAATTGCCTCCTTGGCAGAGTTCAGGATCCTGTTGGTGGCTATGTCCATGAGTAGATCCAGGAGCATCAGACGCACTTGCAGATGGCTTTTGAGGGAGTTCATGACAGGTTGATGGCTGCTGCAGAGCTCCATAAGAAAAACCACGACCAACATGTCAGGGATGTCCCTCTGAAGGAGGGCCAGTTGGTGTGGTTACGAGACCTTGGTGTACAGGGGTGCCACAAGATCCAGGATCAGTGGACCTCAGTTATGTATCGTGTTTTGAGGACACCAAGGGAAGGGGGCTCAGTCTACACCATTGCCCCTACAGATGATCCAACCAAAGCCAGACAGATCCATCTGTCTTTGTTGAAGGCTGTGGTAGGGGTCAGTCCTCCAGGTGGTGTTGCTGTTTCTTCTCCACCTCTTTCTGAGCAGTCTCAGTCAGAGGACGAGCTGTCATGTGATGGTGATTGGTTAAAGCATGAGGTCTGAGAACCCATGGCCCACTCCTGTTCAGGCAGAAGCTGTAACCCAAACCACTCATCAACTGTTGGTCCCCCCATCTAATCCAGTCCCCTCAGTGCCATCTTCATCTGTGGGTCCTGCTCCGGTGGTGAAAGGTACTTCTTCTTTTCTCCCTGTTGAAAAAGACCCTGTCTGGCAGACAGCTTGGTCAACTGCAGGTCACTACTCCAATGTCCACTGACTCCCACAGTCTGCAGGGGGAGCTGAAGAGGGATGTGTTTATGCTCCTGTCCATGTGTCTAATGCAGCTGCTGCACTATTTAGACCTTGGAGATAAGTCAGTTTTGGTCTTGGTGGTTCCATTGTCGGGATGACGAGTCATTTGATGGGGGCGGATTGTAGCAGGGTTTAGTTATTAGTCTGGGTGACTTTTAGCTGTGTTGCGGTCCCAGACAATCACTGTGGGACAATGCCGCATGAAAGACGGGCAGAGAGTACCAGCCTTCCCCTTGCTTGCCCAAGGCTGGGTCACGTCACTTTCTGGTGCCTGTCACTTCCGCTCTTGTATGATAGCAGGTAAGCTGTTGACAGCCCGTTGTCCATCCAATGCAAATTTTAGTTATTTTGTTTTTATAGAAGCTTGCTTGGGTGTTGCTGCTGGCTGTACACTGCTCACCATTCTGTGTGCTGCTTGCTGTTTGCAGCTGGTTGTTCTCATGTAGTGCCAAACCCCCCCTCACTCCATGCTGTGTTATCTGGGACTGCCTGACTGGTATGTAGCACAGTGGCCTTAGTTTCCTCCTCCAGTAAGATTGCTCATGTTTGTGTATGTTACTATTGTGGGGTTAAAGATGACCATGAAGCAGTGCAGCGCTGGCTAATCCACCTGTAACCCACTGCTACTTTGTCTTGACAAGAAGTCTTTGCCTCATCTAGAAGTGCTTGCTTCCAGACACTGCTTTGCCTCGCCTGGACTGCTTTATTTCTAGACACTGCTTTGCTTTGCTTTGAACTGTCTTGTTTCGGACATGCACTGCTGCCATGGCCAACTCGGCCTCTGACTGCCTTGACTGACTGTCGTTCGGCTGGCTAAGCATTGCTGCCTGGGTGAAGCTGTAGCTCAGCAATGCAGTTTCCTTTTATTTGTTCAGCAACATTTTAAAGTGTGTGTGTGTGTGTGTGTGTGTGTGTGTGCGTGCGTGTGTGTGTGTGTGTGTGTGTGTGTACGCACATGCGCATGTGAGAGAATGGTATGGGAATTTACCTCTAAATTTGTTTTGTAATATTTGTGTGTTTGTCCTTTATGGTATATTCTTCTCTTTTGTAATTGGTTTTGTTGCAACCCATGCATAAGATTATCTTGTTGGTCTTGTGTTTATTTTGATTGGTTTATTGTGGGATGCATTTTATTTGTGATTATATGCACTGGCTAATTTGATATAGCTTTTGTAAATTTAATTCTTTAATTTCTTTCTTTTTGTTTTGTGTTGAAAATTTTATTATTTTTTTCCCTAACCTGTTGCTCTCTGGTTTTCATTCAGGTGCTGAGCCTTCGGTGGTGGACTGGTGTCCTTTTGGCGGTGTCCCCTTTGGACTGCGTTTGTACTTGGTTGATTTTGGTTGCACTTGTTATTTGCTTCACATGTGGTGTTCCCTGGGATCCCCTTTTCTTTGGACCCATCTGTCATGGTAGGACTCAGCACTGATTGACTCCTTTTATTTTTTGCTGTGAGTAATTTTTAATGCCAGTTTTAAAACAGTTATTTGTAACCAATAAAAACAGATATTTTGTCTCTGCCTCACTTATCAAATGTATCTGAGTGCTTTCCTTTTGTTGGGTTAGTCCCTGTTGAGAAGTCCCTGAGTGAAATTCCCAGTGTGGCATTGTCTGGCAATAAATGAATTAATCAAAAAGTGCTCTAAAACATCACATGCTCGTGTGAATAAAAATGGACATTTTAAGGTGAGACACTACAGGTGAATAGGGTAAAATTTTAAGATAATAGATATCACCATGAAACTTTCTCAGTTGATTACTTACACAAGTATGAAAAAAATGTATTACAAGTTTTTGAAATTTTTATGTTTAATTATGCAAGTTAGGCATCATCTCATTAAATATGTGCAATTTTGCATAAATTTTTGGTAGATAGATCTGAAGATATGATAAAACGGTTTGCAAAATTCTTTTTTCATTTTGTTCACACATGATGAAAATAAATTACAGAGGGATTTCAGGATATCTGCTTTTATTACCTAGGAAATCAAAATATAATGCCCATAGCCTTAAAAAAATAAATTTTCACCATCTTTTTTTGTTTAAAATGTCAAATAAATTAGGCCAGGAATGATGTATAAACAAATCCCTCTGTAAAATCTTCAGAATACTGCTAAGTGTTGAACTGGAAAGTTTGGTGTACGTAGGTGCTACATAGGCTGAGATGTTTCTACCGGAGCATGGCAAAAAAGTCGTTTTGAGAAAATGGCACTTAAAGATTTACATAGGAGAATTTAATGTGTTTCTGTGGGAAACAATTGCTCAAAATCAGAATAAATGCTCAGGCGATGGCCTTGAGGACCATTGAGCTCTTGGATGTGATGGGTCAATGATTAGCATGACAGGGTCCACAGTGATGTTCTCTGATGACCTTTGCCACTTTTGCTGCATTTGGAGATTCAGCAAGTAGTTGTTTGTGGAAGCTATGTGTATTGATAAAAAAAAATTGTACAGATGTCACCACTCACTGCAATCTGGTGTTGCCTGAATTGGATGAGAATGCCTACCAGCGATGGACCCAATGTAGGCCCAGGTAAGAGTTGCTAATTCAGGGAGACATTTTGGTGCAGAAATGAACAATTAAAGACCAGGCATGGTTTGTTTTTGTGGCACACAAGATGATGGGGGGAGATACTATACCATATGGGTGGCTGTGGCTCAGGAGGTAGAGCGGGTTGTTCAAATAACTGAAGGGTTGGCGGTTCGAATCCCACTTTGTCCTAGTCATGTGCTGTTGTGTCCACAGGCAAAACACTTCACCCTCCTTGCCTCCAGTGATGCTACTCACACTGGTGTATGGATGCGTATGAATGTCTGGTGGTGGTCAGAGGGGCTGTAGGTGCAAATTGGTAGCCAAGCTTCTGTCAGTCTGCCCCAGGGCAGCTGTGGCTACTTATGTAGCTTACCACCACTAAAGTGAGAATGTGTGAGTGAATGAATAATGGATCCACTGTATGTGCTTTGAGTATGCATTAATGGAAAAGCGCTATATAAATCTAATCCATTATTATTAGTAGTATTATATCATGTTCTGCATACTGCTCCACCAGCTTAGGTTGAAGCTTCTTAACGAATCCAGCATTGATGAGTCTGTGCATCTCAGCTGAGTAGCTCGCCGCTCTCTCTGGTTCCCTCTTGAGTTGCTTCTCTGTGGCCCTCAGATGAGCCATGACAGAATGTGTGGAACTGTTGAGCTTGGGTTCTCCTAATTTCCTCCTGAGGGGGGATGTATAGTGGTGGAGTCAACTTCAACTTCCAGTTGTTGTGTTTTCATTTCCAGAGGGTTCATAGCATGAGAATGGATGACCATTTTCTCATTTTGGAAAGGCAAGACATTGAGTTGCCATAATCTGTCAACATTCCGGCACAGGAGATCACCTGGGCTGGTGAATAAGGTGAAAGACACTGTTGCACTGATGTTTGATCTGGCCCACACCTCTCTGCCCCTTGCAGGGCCCATCCTCAGGCAGTGTGGATGGTTATGGGTCTACCCTTAGATCCTCTGTACAGGGTAGGTTTGCTCCACTAGATCTAGATATGCTGCTGTAAATTCGTCTTGTACTTCAAACTGCTTCCGTAGGTTTCCTTTGTGGGAGATCTGGAAGTCAACCTTTGACCCTTGTAGGTGTGGGACATTTGTCTGTACAGTGCGAAGGGCAAGGGTCCAAGACTCACCATTCAGCCGGAACTACTGGACAGCTGTTGGTAAGAATATAGTCTGTTGTGCTCCATCATCTAATATGGCGAAGGTTTCTACTGAATTAGAATTGTGCAGCAGGACAGGAACTGCCTTCAGAAGCACTTTGCTGGAGGTTATGCTGGGTGTCAAGTTTACTCAGCTCTGAGGTTCTTGACTATAGATTGGTGGAATGGCACTGAGCAATGCTGTGGAGCACTTGGAGATGGATGTCAACATAGTCACTGCAAAGTTTCTTGAGGTTGCAGGATTCAGGTGTGTGGGCATGTGCACACTTCCAGCAGCATTTTCCATCTGTTATCCACCTGTCCAGCTCTGCTGTTGATTGCACTTTAATGTTAGGGCAGCAGTGGATGAGGAAGAGGAGGAATACTTTAAAGGGCTTCTTGCCACTAGCTGACATGGATTTGTCTGAAGTGCTCAGTTGGGTGGGCTCTACACCATGGTACACAGCTATGCTCTGACCTTTGCCCTTAAATAGAATTTTCTCTTTCCCATAACTAGCAGGTTTCTCTAGTTGATAGTGCTGTACTAGTCTGACAGACATTGTTGCTGAGCTTTACCTTGAAGCCAACCATTCAAGTCTTGTAGGTTGTAGGGGTTGAGGCTTGTTGTATTGAGCTTTCCCTGCAGCTGGAGATATTCAATGAACTCATCCTTATGATATTTAGGCAGTTTACTGAGTAAAATCTGGTAAAGGTTCATACTGTCCTCTACATTTTAGGTAATTCATTTATCAAGGCAGGGGTAGTTGTTTGCTTACCTGCTTTACTAATGCACACCAAGGACAATGAACAGGGATGATAGCGCATACACCTTATCACACACTTGGGATGCGGTCCTGGAGAAGACGCTAGCCAGCAGGGGGCATAAACCCTCCCTGCTGTCTGCCCAAACCCTCCTGAGCAGCCTATAAGATGTGTCACAGCCACATCATTGTGACACTTCTGACGAAGGCTACAGAAAGTAGCTGGAACTAGTAAAGCAGGTAAACTAACTACCCATCTTGATAAATGAATTGTCTACAATAATTTACTGAGTAGGTGGTCAATGTGGAAGCAGCAGTTGAGTTCCATCCCCTGAGGCCCTCCAAGGACAGCAACATACTCACTAAGAGATGGACTCTGAGTGTGCGTCCCCAGACTTCACATCAGGTGTAGTGAGGATAGCAACTATTTCACTCTGTGCTAGCTGGTGTGGCTGACCATACTGAAGCTGTAATGCACGCATGGCTGCTGTGTAAGGGAATGGATCATGTCTGCAGGACTGGCCAATCATGAGGTGTTCACGTAGCACATGGTATTTGTATTTTTCAGCCAGTTCAGGATAGGGATCGAGCAGGTTATCCAAGGCTAACTTCAGGTTAGCAAACTCCTTTTCACTATCTGTAGTGAAATCTGGGATTTTGAGTTTGGGCATACCATATATGGAACATGGTAAGAGATTTAAGTTGTGTGGGGCTGTAGCTTGGTTTGTTGGGAACTGTGACTGAATGGCTGGGGAGGTGTTAGTCACTACTGGGACACATGGCAGTGATTGAGGTGGCACTAAAGATGGCATAGGTGCGTATTGGGGTAGACTATAGATTGAGGGAGATTTGAGGTGGAGGATAGTTCGGTGTTGCTTGTGGCCTGTGATGTGAAGCTATGGACTTGTACGGCAGGACTGTAGTTGTTAAAAGCTGCTGTGCCTGAAGAGTGTGTCTGGAGGCAAATTCCCCTTGCAACCCCTATTACCTGGGGTTGCAAGGGGACTGGCTTTATGGGCTGCTGTAGGGCTGAGATTGGCGTCACTCTACCAAATGAGATGACTGGATAGGAGGAGCTTGGGTGCACATTCATTTCACATCACTATGAACAGAACTTACATCATCTGTGACTGCTGCACCACTGCAAACATGTCGAGTGGAGAACATGAGGAAAGGAAAAGGAGCTGCATAAACCATCTTCAAAATAAAAGGCCCACTTCAAAATAATATTTTGATGTGCACTGTACTGTACTGATATTATAAGGTTAAAGTTACCTTGCTATTTTATCTATGTAGGGACTTCTGGTCTCTGCATTTTACCCATCCTAATACACACAGTACCAAGCATTAGCATCACTGCCATTGAAGGTGCTCTGGGACTAACTCCAGCATCATCATCAGTGCTGAAGATCACTACGCAACTAAGATCGCTATCTAACCAAGATCAGCATCCAACCAAGTTCATTATGCAACTAAGATCACTATCCAACCAAGCTCAAAGTCCAACCAAAATCACTAAGCAACCAAGATCACTATCCACCCACATTCTCCTGACAGTGGCCCTGACCACAGAAAGGCACAGTGAGACACAGGTGCTAACTGGAGAGAAATTTGTTTCTTTATTATTTAATCA
>JAPQRP010046979.1:0-14006 GCA_037367295.1 Apogon hyalosoma | reverse complement strand
AAAAATCAGTTCTTATATCTCACTGAAAAGTTCCTCTTTAGGTGATTCTGTCTGATTTTAAGTGTGATGAGATATTCAGACCAGATATGAGAAAAATACACTTGGTCAGATTTAGATTTTCGCAGTGTAAAGGCTGTGCATTGGTATGAAAATTCCCTCCTGCAGAAATTGCGCTCAAAATGGTGCTGCTTTAACGGGTCTCAGTAAAATATTGACTCACTGGGCCTGGCAACGTTTTGACAAATGGTGAGAGCATGTTCAGCCTTATTATAGGACAAGTGGAATCATTTTCTATCATTAAATGAATTAAAATTATTTTACCAGCTCTACAAATAACCTTCTAAAGTATGTAGGTATATTGGTCCATGCACCTTTAGGTCAATGTACTTCTTGGACCTTTGACATCAATAGCGTTATTTCCTTATAAATTCAGAAAATATACCATTAGTGCACTTCCCACTTTCACGCTGCAGCTTTGGACCATTTTTTTCTCTGTTCTATCAGCTGTTTGTTATGGTGACAAATGCTTAGAGTGTGTGCAGTCCAATTCTAAACATGCAGAAGACAAAAAATGCAAAGATTTTGATTAGATTTTCTTTGGATTTTGGATGTCCAGCGTTCTCTTTGCAGATTGGCCATTGCAGATTTTTTTTTTTTTTTTTTTTCTGTATGTGGCCCAGGAGGAGATGGTGTTAAAGGCAGAAGTGAAGAATAATGAGAAGGGTTACAGTCTAGGGAGGTGTAAGCTAAGTGACACTGGCTAACTGGGTTGTCATAGTTTGCAGGGTGAGTAAGTGTGAATAGTGAAAGGAAAACGGGGAGTTGCAAAAATATTCAGGATCAGTTTAGACAAATGATGCAATCCTGGTATATACATTTCAATCCTTGTTTCGACTAATTAACGCGTCAGGTTTCTTAACCCATAAAGACCCAAACAGCCACTGGAAACTATATTTATTTACTGATCTAAAACATTTAATACCTGCTGAGCCACTAATTCTATCAATACATGTAAATAATTGGTGTAAAATGTAGTTTTTCATCTTTTCATGATCATCAAATACGACCCATTTGGACGTTCAGAGGCTCTGTAGTTACCGTGGAAACACCGTCATCTTCTACAACACTGATTCACCGTGGAGTTGGATCAATGACAGTGGACGGACACACTTGGTTTACGTTCAGTTAACGATAGATTTTGTTGAAAAAAAGTCATATTTTCCTCAGTTTTCTCTGTTTCTGATATAATAATCCTCAACTTTAACCTGAGTTTTTGTGAACATCTACATGATCAGTGAATTAAATACAGAAAAATACTGCTTCTTGGTAGCTCTTCTTGGTTCAGCTGGACTGGTTTAGCTCTTTTTGAAAACTTTTCATCTCTCATCCAAGAGACTTCAGTTCTAATAACTGAACTGGACTTGTACATCTGCAGGGGGAGTGGTCTGTGTGGGTGTTAATCCCAATTTAAGTGTTTGGGTCGTGAGTGGGTTACAGAAAAATACCCAATTTTCACTGAAAAAATGCAAAATACAGAGGATAATATTGGAATAAATGGTGATAAATGGCTTCAAAAAGGTTAAATATAGAGAATAATTAATTTAGAAACTGCTAGCTGCAGTATGGCTGCGGCAGCAACAAACACGGAAACAGTTTCATTGCCTCTTGCCGCTGCAGCGAGCTCTGCTTCCCACAATGCACGCCACGACAAATTTCCCAGTCACTTTTTCCTCAGTTTTCTCGGTTTTTGATACAATAACCCTCAACTTTAATCTGAGCTTTTATGAACATTGACACGATCAGTGAATTACATACGGAAAAACGCCCAGTTTTCACTGAAATAGAATACAGGTGATAAATGGCTTAAGAAAGAAAAAAATCATTTGGAAACTGCCAGAAAAGTAGCACTGGGTTCTTTAATGATAATAATGGATTAGATTTATATAGCACTTTTCTGTTAACGCATACTCAAAGTGCATACAGTGGATCCATTATTCGTTCACTCACACATTCACACTCTGGTGGTGGTAAACTACATATGTATCTACAGCTGCCCCGGTGGAGGCGTGGCTGCCAATTTTCGCCTGCAGCCCCTCTGACCACCACCGAACAAGCGAGGTCAGTGACGACTAGATGGCTAGGATCGAGTGGGATTTGAACCGCCAACCCTTCGATTATTGGATGACCCGCTCTACCTCCTGCGGGTTAATCCTTGTTTCTACTGATCAATGCATCATGTTTTTTTAACCCTTTGGCCGCCCCATTTTTTTTCCTGATCATCCTTCACTTTTGGCCTCCTGTATTAATTGTATTAAACTGTTAGGAGACAGAGGTATACTGTGAATTAGAATGTATAGTATATGCAGAAAAAGTATATGTTGAGGGTGATTTTGTTCATCTAATTTGCATATAATGACGTCATCAGTTGGCGACCATCTTGAATTGCAAAATATACACAGTAAATAACATTTTGATCTAAAAATACTGATCCTGTTTTATAACAGAGGCACACTGCGCTCTGCCATTCCATTCCCTATGGGACTCACCACTACTACTATCCTCACTACTACCAACAAAGCTCTGTAACCGAGGAGATTCTTCCTCAGAATCCGAATCCGCCATAACCGTTCGCACAACTTCATCGACAGTACATTTTTTGGGCCATTTCAGGTGCTTGCGTAACAGTAATCTGAGAGAAAATGCAAGGAGAAACTACTGCCACGTCTCTATCAATACTGCTGCAACGGATGGTGTTCAGTGAGACTTCCTGAAATATTTTCAACAGTGAAGTAGAAAAAACTGGGGCTAGAACGACACACGTCTGCCATCTAGTGGTAAGGAGGATCATAGATATTTAGAGTCGTATGAAGTATAACAGCCAAATCTAAAAGACAACATTCTCCGTCGCCGAAATGCGACGAGGGCGGCGAAAGGGTTAATATAGTGGCTGAAATCACAGGATGAACTGCAAAGCCATCAAGCGGATTTCAACAACAAATCGAGCGACTGATTTTCCGTATTTTTGCTACCGTTTCTTCCTTCCATCTCTGACCGCGACACTGGTGAATCCGTACTCGGAAAGTTGACGAAACTTATGTGCCATTTTACTGCGGCACTGATACAGCCGCTCACCCAAGACATATTACAGCATCATTTAGTGTGGAATTAATGAAGGAGTGCATTGTAGCTCCATGTCCATCACTCCAACGTTTGCTGTCAGCTCACATAAGTTAGTAATGGGCCGGCACTGGGATAATTGGCTCAATTTATTAACTTGATTAATCTGGCTCAAGATGAATTAAGTTTCCAAAAGACGTTTGATTGGTTGTCCAATGTTAAGTGGCGGCGGCGAAAAGTGACCCTGTCAGAAGAAAATGTCAAAGAAAAAAAAAACTAATAAAGGAGACCCGGAAGTCCACCAGGGAAGGGGAGACAAAAGATCTAGACCCAGAGGAACAGAAACCACTGGACTTAAAAGGAACAGAAGACACTGGACGTAGACCAGAGGGACAGAGGACATCAGAGGTAGACCTAAAGGAACAAAAGCTACTGGACCCGGATGGACATAAAAGACTGGATATAGACCAGAGGAACAGAAGACACTGGAGATAAAGGAACCTGATATAGACCAACAGGACCAGAAGACACCCAATATGGACCCAGAGGACTGGAAGCCATCAGACATAGACTAGAGGGACAGAAGACACTGGATGTGGACCTTAAGTAACTGAGGATATTGGACCTAGACCCAGATGGACAGAAGAGACTGGACTTAGAGACTGGACCCAGACCCAGGTGGACAGAAGAGACTGGACCTAGACCCAGGTGGACAGAAGAGACTGGACCCAGATGGACAGAAGAGACTGGACCTAGACCCAGATGGACAGAAGAGACTGGACCTAGAGACTGGACCCAGACCCAGATGGACAGAAGAGACTGGACCTAGACCCAGATGGACAGAAGAGACTGGACCTAGAGACTGGACCTAGACCCAGATGGACAGAAGAGACTGGACCTAGAGACCGGACCCAGACCCAGGTGAACAGAAGAGACTGGACCTAGACCTAGGTGAACAGAAGAGACTGGACCTAGACCCAGATGGACAGAAGAGACTGGACCTAGAGACCAGACCTAGACCCAGATGGACAGAAGAGACTGGACTTAGATGTGGCCCCTGAACTAAAATGAGTTTCACATCCATGATTGTTAATATCATCAGTGTAATTTTTGCATTTCACTCATTCATCCCACGGGCCAGATTGGACCCTTTGGCGGGCTGGTTTTGGCCCACGGGCCGCATGTTTGACACCCCTGCCTTAAAGTATTTGTTATTATCTATGCATGCTGCTTTAGACGCCGGTTTGTTCCAAAACCCAGATTAACCCTAAACACATGTTTTGATGGAAACATGCGGAGACTGTTGTGTCTAATGGAAGTCTCTTCACAATAGCTTCCATGTTTGAGAAGTGTTGCTTAAATGTCCCTGGTAATTCCGGTTAACAGCTGCAGCTGTCGCAGAGCGCAGACGGCGACTGACATTATCCAACACCTTATGTTGTATCGATAAAATATTACTGCCTTTAAAAGCCTGATCTGCTCTCACAGAGTCGCCTCGACGCACGAACAGCTCCGGAGACATTTACTGCAAACGGGCAGCGTCTTCACTTTGTGTGGTCCTTTTTTGTTAATGTGTCGACCCCCTGCTTTTTGTTTTTAATTTCGGCAATACAGTGGAAACAGCAAGGCTCCTCGAGGCCCTGATTGAATCCACATTAAGCAAATTAGAACAACCTTGCTTGAAAATGAAAATGTTCATTACAGCATTGACACAAGACACACAGAACAAAAGACAAATCAAAATAACAAGATTTAAATGAAAATAGGCATGTACCTGCAAAGTGTAAAACAGCAAGTCTTAACCCATAAAGACCCAAACAGCCACTGATCACTGGAATTATCTTCTGATATGAAATATTTAATAACTTCTGAACCACTAAAGCTAATAATACATGTACATCATTGGTGTCTTTTCATGGTCATCAGAAATGACCCATTCAAGTGTTCAGAGGCTCCGTAGTGATTGTGAAAACATCTACAACTGGTTCCTAACATGGGGGGCGCCAGAGATCCCAGGGGGACCACAAGGCTTTGCCTGCATTGAAGAGGGGTGTGGACACTCTCCTGGGGGGGGCGCAAGCACAGGATGGGATGTAAAGAAACTGCCAAAAAAAATCACAGACTAACTGGTTGCAGCAGATTTCACTCATGTCGAAATGCAAGTGGTTGGATTATTATAGTATTTCTCAATGGGGGCAGTACCCCGCATAAAGAGCCCATGTAAGACAACCCCCCCCAGTCTGAAATTTTTCATGAGGAGGGGGTGCAGGAGGTTCATGATGTCATTAGTGGGCCTTTGTTAAAAAAAACAAAACAAAACACAGTTCTACAACATTGATTCACCAGTAAAAAAAACAAAACAAAACAAAGCATGGTGATAATTGACAGTGCATGGACACAGTTTATGTTTATTTCATGATATATTTTGCTGAAAAAGTGACTTTTTCCTTCATGTTTCTCTGTTTCTCATATAAAAACCTTCAACTTTAATCTGGGCTTTTATGAACATCTACATGATCAGTGAATTAAATATAGAAAAAATACCTGACTTTCCCTGAAAAAATGCAAAATGCAGAGGAAAATATTATAATAAATGGTGATAAATTACTTAAGAAAGGTTGGATTCATTTGGGAACTGCCACAAAAGCAGCACAGGGTCTTTATGGGTTAGCCTGCTCGGTACAATCCTGAAGTACTCGTACTGTAGTCGAATACTTCTGTTCAAGTGAAATACATGCACAAAAGAAAGCTGCACAAAAGAAAGTCGGTAAAGTCTGAAGTGTAGCTGCTGCAGTAAAAGGTGTATTAGCGAACTCATATGCTTGGTTTATGTAACTGGAAACTGTGTTTTTATGGTAAACGCCTTAGCTGGACTCCTGCTCACGACTGTAAAAGTACAGTTCACTTTTATGACCCCCAAAGAGGAATTCAACCTCTACGTTTAACCCATCATAGTTCATACACCAGGAGGGGTAACTGCTGCCAAAGGCGCCGGGGGACCAGCTCCAGATCTACGCCAGTACCTCGGTCAAGGGCACTGACCGGAGAATTCATCCATTTATTTTCTGTTACAACTTAATCCTCTGGAGCAGGGAATCACAAGAGGTGCAGCAAGTCAGCGCTCCTGTCCAGCTGAGGTCTGAACAATGACAACCATGTGTACAAAAGTGGGTCCAAGCTTTCTGCAAGACTAAAGGCTGGAGAAATGTGAGTAAAAATATACATGTCCTCGGCTTTAAAATAACATGTTTGTGTAACCTTAATGCTAGTCTTTTGTCATAAACTGTTCATAAAGTCAACACACACACACACGCAGACCTCAATACGTAATTCTACAAGTAACGCGACGGACCTGTATGTGGAGGATGTGTCGATTAAGCTGTGAGAAAGTAGTCGCTTTTCCATTGACCCTCAAATTGCGAGAATGTAACTTGCGCATAAAAATTTACCTAATTGAAAAATTACAGTTTCGCCAGAACTCTTGTTTTTTTGGCAAGAGGTGGTTTTTCAGGCATAGCACAAATGGTACGTGACGCAAAACTGCAATGGAAAGACCTTCTGCAGCTAGTCATGTGAATAAAAAAAAAAAAAAAAAAAACACGGATATTGACGGACATTACAATAAGTGAAGAAGAAGAGTTTGAAAAGAAATATGGCGTGGTATGTGTGGACACACCAGGAAACCCAATCATTTTTTAATTTAGTACGAGATAGAGGGGTAATATATGATAATAATAATGAATATATCTGTGAATCAACACGATATTTACGTTTGTTGACATGTTTATGGAATGACTTCGTGTCATCTAGCGATAATAAATAAACAAATCATCGCATTTGTGAGTTAATGGAAAGAACTGACATTACACGCTTGTTTTTTTTTTTTTTTTCCGAAATTTAGTAAATATCGGTAAAGTTTTGCGTATATGTCCAATGGAAAGGCGACTATTGACCATCTGCTGCTCCTTCCCCCCCCGGTTCAGAACCACTGGTGCACGGCAAAGGTTTTGCACATACGGACAGATGGACAGACGACGAACTGATGACAATACCCTGCGGCGAGGGCTGAGGGTCAAAACAATCCTAAAAATAATGATAGTCTCGTAGCCCAATACCACAAACCAGAGACTCACCTCCGACAGTTTCATAATCTGCACAAAACCTCATCCTCTGTTCCGACCCTAGGTTCTATTCAGGACTCTTTAGTGTTACTTGAAGTTTTCTACCTTGAATATCCCTTTGTTTGACCTACGACCTTGGCTGCTTTGTCTCGTTCCTCTTTCACATCAGATGGTGTTTATTGACCAGATAAAACCTCCTCGTAGTCACCTAGCAGCTCTTCGATTAAGTCACATGACCTCCCTTCACTTGACCTCCACTCGTCAGCTAGCGAAGCAGCTGTGTCGTCGCCTTCATTGACCCGGACTTGTCGACCGACTCCCTCTCCTCCGTTCATTTTCTGTCCTCAACAACAGAACATAAACTCTGAAGCTGCTCTGTGTTCTTTTGTTCTCTTCGTACAAGCCTCCAGTTTGGACCGCTCCCGTTCTTTCGCTGTGGACTTTGCAATTATTGCTTTTAAAACAGCAACAAAACTCACCTGGATTTGTCAAAAAGTCAAGGTCAAGAATGTTTTGAGCTGGAAATTTTCATAAACCACCATCCTAATGCAAACTTAACCCTTTAGCCCCTGACGTGTCTGTGGTGAGCGTTCTGAATGTATGATTCATTTGAAATATTCATAAAAACTCAACTGTTTGCGCAGAAGGAAAAATTTCAAAACATGCTGCTAGAATAGACCTTGTTCTTTCCAGAGACATCTGAGCATGCTCAGTGCACCCCCTGCCACCTGTGGAATAGGGGTCAAAAGACAGAGCAGTGAGTGAGACCGACTAGCTATAAAAAAAAAAAAAAAAAAAAAGAAAAAAAAAAGAACAATTTGGACTCTTTTTTAAATTTTTTTTAAAGACCATTTTCCGTGTCGTTTTTTTTGCGTTTACGCTCATTTACGCTGTTGTGGGGATATTCCTTTATTTTTCTTACTGTGTTTTTACCGAGTTTTGACCGTGCAACTGCCTTTTGGAGTTCAACCAGGTGCCAAAAAGTATCTGGGCTGATTTAGAAAAAAAAAAAAAAAAAGAGCCTCAAAACAAAAACCAAATCAAATGTTTGCTCAGTGTGTTCCAGTTCCAACGTGATATCATGAAATAGCGTAAATATACACACCTATTTCAACCAGCGTGTTATCCGTACGCTGGGGCGCCGATAAGGAGGAGGTGAACATGATAAATTCATGGGGCCTAGCATTTGTGGGGGGCCCATAGAGCAGTGGAGGGGGTCCAGTGGATACAGGTTAGAAGTTGTGAAAATGTCCTGTAAGATCCGCTGTAGAACAGAGGCATAGAAGTCGGGGATGTTAAGTTTCAACCCCCCGTGCTCCAACAGATCGATAAGATACTGAATTTTATGAAAGGTCCCACAACGTTTAGCTTTCTTGGAGCCCACAATTGGTAGCGGCGCCCCTGTCTGTACGCATTATAAGCTTTCTGCATATATGGGCTGGGATGCCGTAAAGTGGAGGTAAACGTGACAAATTCATGGGGCCCAGCATTTCCAGGGGGCCCATAGAGCAGAGGAGGGTGCCCAGCAGATACAGGTTAGAAGTTGTGAAAATTTCGTCTAAGAGTCGCTGTATAATAGCCTGTTAAGTTTCATTTTTGTTAGTTATGGACCGCACCCCCACGTATACAAGCGCTGCCCCTACCCTACGTGCACCCCCTGGTCCGACACATCGACAAGATACTGAATTTTATAAAGGGCCCACAACGTTTACCTTTCATGGGGCCCACGATTGCTAGTGGCGCCCCAGCGTATGGGTTAGGGTTATGTGAAGCGGAGATCTTGGCGTAAATTGAATAACACGCGAAAGGTCGTACAGCACGTCAAATACGACGCGGTTTCATGAGATCAGTCTCTCCAGTCGACAGTTCATGTTCAACCTCCTAAATCTCTTACTGCTGTCCCTTCTCAGTGCCTTACTTAGTAAAAACCTATAAAACTCTGTCTTTTTCTGCTCTTCCACCTGTTTTGACCCTAAAACAAACAGGAAAAGAAAACCACTAAAGAAAAGGAACACAAGCACGTACTCGCAGCAGCTTTTATGAACCTGAAACAGACGACAATTCACAGCAGCACCTTTACCTGGAATAATGTCACAGGGGTTAAAGGATTAAATGAGTAAATATAATTTTCTGCAGGCCACTTTATTTAAAAAAAAAAAAAAGTCAGATAATTATGAAATGGTGTTAAATAACCGTATATAATTAAATAAGGTGTGCTCCGCGACAGGGTTTTGTTAATGGCATTATCTGTAAGTACTTTTATTCATTTGAATATCACAGCCCTCCCTTTTATGAGCCTGTTTTACTGTGTTTTAGATAAGCTAATTGAAATATAGCGCTGCAATGTGATAGCGGCTCATTGCAGAGCTGAAAAATAACCATTCTCGGACATTTTGTCATTTCTGGCAGGTTTACAGCCCAGACACCTGAAGGGTGATAAACTGCAGTGTGGTTTTTATATTTATCTGTAGCTCTATGAAGTTCTCTGGTGGGAAACGAAAGGTCATGTCGAAACGCTGACAACAGATATAGATGTTAATGTATGTGCCGTTTTATTTTTTGCCTTTTACAGTGTTGGGAAAATAGGAAAATACCAATACTTCACTGTGCTCACATACAGTTTTTAGTCTCTGTACTTGCACCTCGTTTTTCTGCATTTTGTCACAAATATCTACACTTTCCATTTCTTGCATTTCTGAAACAGGCTATTTACTATTTACAACAAAGCACAAGAGTAAAAAGAGCATTCAGCCAGTACAATGAATAGACACGTAACAGGAACGAGAGAAAGGCAACCCACAAAAAAACAAAACAGCCATTACGCACCACCTCATTTAATGATTTACATACAATATGTTGTTAGAAATGTATAATAGTTAATAGAAAAATCAAACAATAACCAACAGCACATATTATTATTATTATTATTATTACTATTATCTGGGTCACCGCTAGCAATTGTGTGCCCCATGAAAGCTAAATAATGTGGGCCCTTTTTTTTCTTTTTTAATTTTTTACTATAAAATTCTGTATCTTATTGATGTGTCGGAGTGGGTGTGTGTGGGTGTGTGTGTGGGGGGGGGGGGTGTTTATCATCTTGTGACACTGGAATGACTTAAACACTATTTGGTCTGGATTCGTTTTACAAGGGCAAGCTGGATAATGCCACTTTACCACAGGACGTCGGTAATACAGCTGGGTGTATCGATCTAAATATCGGTGGTATCAATACTGAGGTGAGTATCGGTATCAGATCGATACTAGTGTGATGCGATCGATACTTTAATTGCAGTTTCTGTTCTATACGTCAGCCAGAGGCTTGCATTACTGACTTTATTTTTCACAAATATCTGCAAGTAATGCAAGTAATTTTGTGTTGTTTATATTGTTATATTTATTATTACATTGTTGGTTTTGTTCACTTATTTTGCAAAACTGACTTTGTTACTTTATTACTGATTGTGTTTTTCACAAATATCTACATGTAATGGACAGTGTTTTTTATTGTGTTGTTGACATTGTTATATTCATATTTTTGTTACATTGTTGCTTTTTTGTTATTTAGCCCGAGTAACTTTTTCTTAAACAACTGTGTGTCGTAAAAGGGGTTATTTTATTATTTTTATTCTGCTAAATTGTTTTATATTGTAGTTCGTTAATAAAAAAAAACATGCTTATTTGCCAAAAATCTTTGTCCTGTGTTTTAACATAATCATTACCAATTAACTAAAGGCAAAAATCACAAAATTATTAAATGATCATGACATATCAAGTACAAAGTAATAGTATCAGTATTGGTATTGGTGATACTAGCCCTGTATTTACTGGGTATTGGATCGATAACAAAATTCCCAGTATCACCCACCTTTAGTCGGTAATATTACTGGCCAATTCACACAGGATAAGAAATATCAGCAAAACTACCACATATGGGAGGGGTAAATCCATTCACACGCCGCCGTCCCCTCCTGTCAAGTGCGTACGATGTTGCTTCTGAATCGAGTTTGTTGTACGCCAATTCCGACAATACACGAAGTTTCACATGCACTCGTCCGACTGAGTGCTTCTTCAAGAGCCTCCATGCTTGAAAATCCACAAAAAAACACTCGTAAACAGGATGTGACGGAAGATCGACACACATATTAACTACTGGTCCATTCACACGGGATTAGTATTAGCTGGGGTCATTTTCCCGCAGCATTTTACAGAAGGTAAAAATCGCGTTAATCTTTACTTACATTGTGCGTTAACGAGTACTGATGTAGTACAAACCTCTGGCAATTATTACTTTACCCCACGTACCTACAGTTGTGGAAAAAATGATTAGACCACCCCTTGTTTTCTTCAATTTCTTGTTCATTTTAATGCCTGGTCCAACTAAAGGTACATTTGTTTATAACAATAACAACAAAATTAGCTCATAGTAGTTTAATTTCAGAGCTGATATCATCCATTTTCCAAGTTTTCTTGAGAATAACCAAAATCACTTCAGTTTTCATTTATTTATTTGTTTACACGAGGACAATACACACTATATATTAACCTTAAACAGGAGAGATGTGGTGTGCCAGGTTGTAGCACTAGTACTAATTTCCACTTGTAGTCCATGGACAGGCTGATGTTCTCATTAAAAAAACTGACATTAATAAAACCTAAAACATACAAAAGCAGGATAAAATGCACTTCTATAGCTCCATGTGTATATAAAAAAAATAATTTACATCCAACCATTCACTCTTATTGGTCCCACTGCAGTCCGTCACACACACTCTAAGCATGTTTACGTCACATTACATTATATTGTGGCTACAAGTTTAGTTTGAAAGTAACAGTTTTTTCACCACGTGGGAAAATGTGATAGTTTAGTAATTGTTGGTAACTCTGTTGGTAATGGGTTCCACTGTCTTCCATCAATACCTATAACATTGTACTGACAAAAACAGTGCTTTTATTCATTCCATGTTTTCTTTTCTGTCTGTTTTAGTCACATGATACACACAGGCGTTAGCACTGGATTGCATAACCATTGTTTTTGATGACTTTTGATGGTCTAATTATTTTGTCTGCGACTGTATGTTAAACTAATCCCGTCTGAATATTGCTTTAGTAGCTCAGAGATCATTATTTTTAAGGATCTGATGATGTTGGCAGACTTTATGCTTAGGTTTGGGATGTCATAGAATCCAGTTTCCAGCTTTAAAAACCTTTTATTGTTTCATAAAAAAAATCTCTTTATTTGCTTGGTTTAATTTGACAGTACAAGAACATTAACGCACCACCTCCGATAATTTACATAAAATATGTTGTCAGAAATGTGCAGGATCAAAACAAACTTGACTGAACCCTTGCGCTAAAGTGCCGACAACTTTTAATAGATTTAATCACAATGTCACTTATCTCACTTAAGATTTGCACAGCGGGGGTCTGTCATATTAGATCACATCGACATTGACAGAAATGTAGTGCGAAACTCTCCGCTCTTCTTTTTCTCTGCTTCTTAATAAACACCCGATGTTCGTATTTTTGCATATGGCTAATATTTTTCTTCTTAATGTCACCTTCAAATATAGCCATCAGAATTTAACTCTGATGAAAGCCTTTTGCGCAGTTGTCAGCTGGAGTCGGAGCTCCTGCAGAGTTTATACAAGTTGGCTCAGATTGGACTTCAGAGCTCAGAGGGGAAAAAAAAAAATTAAAAAATAACAAAAAAGATGAGTGACACGAGAACAGACAGGGCCGAGACGGTTTCATGTGATCGGCTTCAAGTGTGTGAGCGCTTACGTTTTTGTTTTTTTCTTGTACCCTTGATCTTTTGTCTTTTCAGGACCATGTGTGAGCAGTTGGTGCAACAAAAATAGAATGAACTCTAATTAAAAATGATAAATTGGGGGCCCCCGTGGCTCCGGAGCTCAGATGCCAATCACAAACCTCAGTGTCCCTAGTTTGGTTTTGGCCTGGGGACTGTTGTTCCATTTCCTGTCATCTTTCCATGACGGTCTGATTAGAATATATAAAACCTGTAAAAAAAAAAAAAAAAAAAAGAAAGAAGGAAGAAATACTGATATACATCTCCTTACATGGACTCCCTGTAGACACTGACATATGCTGCAGTGCATGAAAGCGTGCCAATCACTTACAGCCGTCTGAATACCACCGTGGAAAATATAAATATTTCCTCAAATACATTCACTAGTGGTATCGAGATGTGCATTATTCTTTCTGTCATTTCACAAATGAGCTAGTGTGGTGTAAGTAAGATAGAGTAGAAAATGTAGAAGAACTGTCGGGAAAAAAGACAAAATATGCCATCAGAGTATAACAACAACAGCTGCGCTAATGAAATAAAATAAAATATAATGTAACATAATATAATACATATTCTGCTTGTGTGTGTAGCGACTAGCTCAGCAGGTAGATGATAATCTCTAATATTTTAATATATACGATGTCCTGCAATTCATACCCACATCCAGTCAATTCACATCCATAAAAATATGCCAATGGCTCCTGCCACAGTACTACAGCATGAAATATGGGTTTGTCTATTGCCACAGAGCCAATCAAATGTCAGCATTTGTACTAGAGCCAATCATGGATACTGTTACATGAACTCATTTGCCTCTTAGTACTGTGGTGATATATGGCGTATATTTCAGTGCAGGGGTGGGCGACTCTGGTCCTTGAGGGTCCGTATCCTGCATGCTTTAGATGTATCCCTCTTCCAACACACCTGATTCAAATGATAAGCCTATCATCAAGCTCTGCAGA
>JAPQRP010046864.1:7500-14010 GCA_037367295.1 Apogon hyalosoma | reverse complement strand
CACACATACACACACACAAAAAATCAATATTGACGATTGATTCTACCTTACAGCCACTCAATAATCCCTCCCATATTTCCCTGTCCTACTCACTTAAGAAATACAGGTTTGGACATAATATCCATCTTCTACATTACAATTGTCGTCTGTTCTGTGCTGACAAAAATGCAGTCGTGTGAAAGTGAAGCAGAAGAATTAGCAGGCTCTCGTGGTGTGGGATATGAGAGAAAAGGCTGCTTTTTCATAGCACTGCACAGACAAGACTGCAGTGAGAAAAGCTAATGGCTATGATTAATGACAAAGGGCCAGAGGAGAGCTGGGACACAGACGCTACATATATCATCCTCTCCCATCAGTCTGTGCACCTCCCAGGACCCTCTCGGCAGAGGAGGGGGGAATGAGGGAAGGTGGAAGTGAGAGTGAGAGAGGAAGAAATTGAGAGCAAAGAGAGAGAGTTATCTACTCCCAGTCCCTTACACACAGGAATTGCTTCTCTCTTTCTTCTTGGAGGAAAGTGAAAAAAACAAGTGACAAAGAGGTGATAAGGTGAACAAGAAAATGGCGTGTAAAATAACTGGGAGATATTCTGTGAGAGGGAAACAGAGAGGGGAAAAGGGAGAGAGCAGTTTGTGATCGTTCCTGATTTCAGGCAACTTGACTCTTCGCATGCCGAAGCCACATTTCCAAGGTCTTATCTGCCATATGGTCGGCCCTGTTTAGATGATTTATTAGGTGAGGAAAAGCACACTGATAAATTTTACTGTGTTTCCCTGCATAGGCAACCCATGGTGTCAATAACAAAACTCAGGCGTCTTTAATGAAAACTTTTAGTACCGAAAGGGTAACCATCTATTTATGAGTCACTATAATATTACACAGGCAAAAAGAAATTATCTGTGCTTCTCACGCACTCGACAAAAAAAGGACTGATTTGGAGCAGGGGGGAGAGCACAGATCATATCCATATGTCAGCAGCTCCCAAGCACCCTGCATTTAACATGGCGCGGGTGTATTTCTGCTTAATTGAAGCATTCAGCTGTTTACAGCTCACACAAAAACAGCAAGGGTTTATTTATGGCCAATTATAGAGTAGTGTTTTGAGTGAAGGAGGCCCATTATGCATTCCAGCCCTTTTGATTCTAATTAGTCACTGTGTTCAGGTTTTTGGTTTACATGCCTGATTTACTGGGGGGTAGGCGGTGGGAGTGAGAATTAATTTCCTTTAAACAACATATGCCCCTTACTAAATCAGACAAAAGCTTGCTGAGAAACAAGACGTGAAAACAATAACTCTAGAACAAACAACTGTAAAGCTGCAGTGCTCACATCTCAACTCTTTTTATGTACACTTGTAGAAGAAATAAAAAGTACAGGCTGGGAGCACAAAAAATGTTCTACAGCTCACCTCTGATGTTTACCTCATGACACATGTAGCATGAAAATGGTTTGTTTAGCTTTATTTATTGCACTATGATCACTCTGTAATGTCAGTGCAGACAGTTTGACTATAGCTGCACTACAGAGATCAAACATCTGAGTTATAGGTCACTTATAAAAATGACTAATGTTTTATGGCAAAGGTGAAGACTTGGTTGTATGCCTTGAAAATGGATGATGTGTTAGCTATTCATTACACGAAAACGGTTTGCCAAACATGTGCCAACAGCCTCCCGACAATCAAATGTTAATTTGCAACTAAATGGAAGTCCAGAGCACCTTAGAGATTTCATTTGCAAACCAAAGCTGTCCCTTTGAAGTACAAATCTCCTACATTTAACAAGTTAGAGTCAAAGAGGTCAGAGAGGATAAAAGGACTGATTCCCAGAATCAATGTCACTATCACAATAGCCACTGGTTTTCTAAGTAAAACAATGACTCGGCAAGGAAAATTAAACATAATGGCACAGCAGCAACATAAAATTAGACGTAAAATCTAATTACTAAGAAAAGAACATAATAAAAACAACTGATGCATAAGATTTAATTCCTGTTCTCTTGTTTTATGATCAATGGATAACTAGCACTGTTCTACTGTGTTCCTCTCTTAAAGCTTTTTGACTTATTTATGGTGACTGTGTAGCAATTAATATTGCACAGGCTGCATTGTCATTTTTCAAGCCATTTCCCAGGAAATGTTCTACACCCCGTAATGGCCCCTCTAACGCTGTAGCTGTCATGTCCTGGACAGCTGCATTTTTACAAGACAAACTCAAACACGTCACACTCATGTCTCTGTGGACTTCCTTGCAGCTCATTGCCACACAATAAACAGACACATACACAGCCCCACACAGAGGCCAAGGCCAGCAGCTGTTAATAGCTGCATGGAAAACTTTGATTAATATTTCACCCCTTGTTGCAGGGCTGCTGAGCGAGTGTCACCTTCCAAACAGTGTCCCATGAAACCTTTTCTTTCAGGGACCCTGCTTTGCCAGGTGGAGATGATGAATCTCTTGGTAAGATCCCCCAAAACCTCATCAGGCTAATTACAATGTAGCCATGCAGCTCTGATGCATGTCCATGTCTGTGCCCGTGTGCACACATGTTTAGGCGGGGGTTTGGACCCCAGCCAGGTTTAACAGTGTCACAGAATGCGACGCTACGGAACGAAATGAAGTCATCACCTTTCAAATGAGCAAAGTCGGAAGTAGATTTCAGATGACTTCGCTCTGCCTCTGCGATGTGAAATGTCTGGTCAAATGCCGGAATTGGAATCAACGGTCCATACTGAGTCCATCTCCGGGGAGAAGGTCTGGCTCCGATACATAACAAACACAGGCATGAAGGGTGTGAAAACAAACTTGGCTGACACACCTGGATGTAAACACTTCTGTTCCGCTGAGAGTGTTTTTCACTGTTTGTTGTCATTAAATTGGAGGAACAAGGTGACAAAAACCTTGAATATCAACATCATGTTCTGTTTCACAACTGCAAAACGCTGACAACAAGTGTGACAACATCATTAAGTCAAAACACAGCCTTAGAGTACAATGGTTACAGTGTTCAGAGGGAGCGTTTGGTTCAGTAAGTCAAATAATTCAACTAGGGACAGATCTATTATTGACCAAGTCCAATTTCAGATCTGCTGTTCACATTTTTTACAGTGCAATATCTGTACTTTTTATGTAATCAAATAAATGGAATAGTCTTGGCCTCAAGCAATGTCCTGCTGGTTACACAAGTAATAACCTATCAGCTGTGAAATATGAAAAGACTGGTACTTTTATTTTTTCACGTTCTGTGTTAAAAAAAACTATAACTATTGGTCAAATATAAATGTTGACACTCTTTTGTCAGTTTTAAAACTTGATAACACTATTGTAAATTTCACTGCATATCTATTATTGGACTGGACCAAAATACTAAATCTCTTTTTCCCCCAGTGTTATGGATTATATACTATTTTAATCAATTATTTTTTGGCTACATCAACTGAAGTTTAATACTCTTTCTTTACTTAATCTATATGGCATATACACCTGGAGACACATTCACAATTAATATATTACAAGACGCAAACAGGCTTCATTTTTGTTGAGCAAGAAAAGTCTCCAGTGGGTTAATCTCAGGAATTTTTCATGAGTTTCAGGAAGCATAACCACAATTTATCAAATTAATTCTTTATATTTTCCAGCCATAATTGGTCTCCTTGACTCTTAATAATTATTATGATATTGGTCTGTAAAAATCTTCAACATGGATGGTGTAACATATATTATACACATCATTGGAACACATATTTACACAATGCAGACTGTAAATATCAATAACATCAATAATATAAATGTTAAATACATCTATATTAAATATGCCAGCGCTTAATATCCAAGACTGTTAATATGCACGTCAAATCAGATTCCAGACAGTGTGATAATAACGTGTTATCAATAATAACCTGTTTCCCCCATCTGCTCGTACAGACTGAATGAGACAACGGCGCCAATAATATCACAAAGACATGTGTGAAATATGAGCATATTTGTGTCATCCCACACCTCGGCATGTATGCCGCTGCATGGCACAGCTTCTCTGTCAGCTGTTGTCTTTTCTTTCCACACACCTCATACCGGTTGCAGCACCTGTCTTTCCAATTCCTCTGTAAAGGCTATATTGAAGGATTGAGGATGGAGAAGGTGTGTGTCACCTGGGGTCCTCTGACAGAGAGAGGCTGTCATGCCCATCACTGCCCCAGCAGGCCCGCCAATCACACACAGGCAAGCCCACGCCGAGACAAGGCCAGACAAAACAAGCAAACAAGACAACAATCGACAACAATCTTTAAACACGCTTGTCACTCTCCTCTTCAGAGATTTCCATTTCTGTTACTTAAGTACCACGTAAGAAACAAAGCCATCGCCAACACAACTCTGGTGTTCTCCCTCCTCTGAGAGATTACAGATTTCCAGCCATTTAGTAGAGAATGAGAGGCGTCTGCAGATTGAGGGGATTGGCGCAGCACGTGGCGGAGTGTAGCAGCCTGACTGGGTTGAGCACGGTGTGGCGTGTCATTTTTGGGCGCGCTGTTGCTCAACATCAAGAGAAATCGATGGCGTCTCCACAGGGGCAGGGAGGCCTGTGGAATAGAGGAGCTTCTCAGGTCTGTTTGAACTCATTTTCTTTTCTGGGCGGTTGCCCCCTCGCTCAGCCCCCTAAGGCATCTCCCTCACAGCAGGCCCTGACAGCTTGACACATTGACAGCTGCCGTTGAATGACAACTGATTTGTACAAATTTCAAGCCTTATAAATCTACCTGTCACAACAAGAGCATAAAAGAGCTCGGACCCAGCAGGTAATTCGGAAGTGGAGGGGGAAGGAGAAAAAAAAAAAGCCTGCTTCCTCCTCCTCTTCCTCGCTCCTGACAGCCCAGTCTGAGAGAGATAGAGAAAAAGAGAAAAGACAGGAGATGGAAAGCAAAAAAAAAAGGACAACGTGGCTATTTTTCCTTTTCCTGACAGTGTAGCATCATCCTCTCCTCAGGTCCACTTCTGAATGAAAACAGGTGAAGCCATTTTCTTGCCACCAGGTGATCAATGGACTCATTTAAAGATTAAAAAGAGTGAACTGAAAATGGAAAGAAGTGCAATTTTGTTTTACACCGACATTAAAGCACCACCACCTGCTACTCACAAGATTATCGCATCAGTCTGCTTCTCCAGACTCTCACTGGGTAAATGAGCAAGCTCTTTTTACGGTATTTAAACAATATCCAGTACTGCTGCAGTGCCCGTCTACCTTCCCACCCCCTGCCTTTCATCTGTTGGTAATAGCGGACCTGGCGGGCAAAGCCCAGAGCTGCAATAAATCCTTTTCAGGAGTATATCTTATAGCTAGATATAAACTATGAGAGACGGGGGCAGAAGAAAATCAATAGGAGTGACAAACACAGAAGAGCGTTTATGATTCTAAATGAGCTGTCGTTTTCATTTTTAAAAGGGATGATAGCCCATCTTTCCAGATCATAAACAGCAGGTCACCAATTTCTTTATAATGTTAACTGAATGAGGAAAACACTTCTGCAAATTGTGCTAATTAACCATTCTGTAAATGCCAAAATATAAGAGTGACTGCTGTGTAAAACACCCCTGGCCCTGTAACGTGCCTGTGTTTTCTGTAAGCAGTTCATTAAGATAAAAACAAAGTGATCTCTTCATTGTATCTGTGTTCAGCTCCAGTTTATGAGACAGTGAGTCAGATCAGGTGATAACAGCGAAGAGGTTATCCAGTCCTGGTTACAAATCACGCTGTGCTCAGCATGCGCCTACTGTTAAACAGGAATCAAATAACTGACCGGCAACACCTCTTGTGTTTGTTTACCGTAGGCTGCGATGGGTGTTAGATTGCTTGGTAGCGAATGGGAACAGACTGAATACGCAGCTTTTCCTGTTCACTGGTTGCATGCGGTAAGATTAGGGATGCAACAATACTTAAATACTGAAGAGGGAATGTGTGCTAATTGAAAGATAATGTGATGATTTCTTGGTTTTTCTGTAAAAAATAGGAATAAATGACAACAAAAACCAAATAAATGTACTTTAAATAGCAGTAATTTCCCCAAATTTATGATAAAGTTGACTTTTTTTTTTTTGGACCAGCACAAGTCATTAATTAAGACTGACCGGAAATAAGTGTATTAATTAGATGAACTAATATATCAGCCAGACATCAGTATTGGATACATCTGCCAATACCAGTATTGGCATATGACATGTCTTGTCACTGATGGCATTTATGGATATTTATTTGTCATGTTACATTAAAGATTTTTTTTTCCCAAATCTATGACTCTGTGTTCAATTAAAGATAATATGATGATGGGTTAAAACAGTAACTATTTTTATATTTAAAACAAAAAGTTCTTAGGTAAGAGGGGGAAACAGAACAAAAACAAAATAACCTGGATGAACAAAAATGTTATTTTAAAGATCTGTATTATTAGTGGCCAAGACCTTTTGCAGTCCCTATTATTATCACTATTATTACCACTATGTATGTATAGGGAGCCTTATCTGT